>WACJ01000416.1:0-193637 GCA_008973525.1 Stenopsyche tienmushanensis | reverse complement strand
TGTAAAATATCATTTCAAAACGATGTTCATGGATTGGGTTTTTGTATTTTTCTTTGGTTTTAGCATTATAGCATAGCGGTTGTTAGCAAGGGTATAACGAGCGCGTGAGAGCATGCATGTTCCGCGAGGTTTATTCCTGTGGGAATACAAATTGTTAACCCTCAACTTAGCCGCTATGCTAGCAGCATAACAATCAGTCTGCAACGCTTCTGCAATTTCTGTAACTAATGCACCCTGTGGAAATAACCCACTGCTTTTGACCCGAATTTTCCCATAATATACCTCTCAGTACTCATTCACACTCACAGAAAACTTTAGAATACCTTAGTTTTGAGTTACTCAACCATTTTATTTTTGTGCTTACTTTCATCTTAATAAAATGATTTATCGAGAAATGATGGACGAATATGGTTAGCAGAAGATAAGAACTACTGCGTTAGTCTTCATGTTTTATTTTAGATATCCGTTAGAGAGATCTAGTTGTAAAACATAGCCAAAGTCAATTGAAGGAGGAAATACAGAATTATTTAATACAAAGTACGAATTATAATCAATTGACATTCGATACTAAATCTCTTCAATTCATGTTTCAATGAACACAATACCTAGCAGACATGTTAAAAATCTAAAATACAAGAGTGGAATGCTAATTCATTTTATTAGGCTATTAGAAGGCAGAATATCTAATAATCTAAATACTTTGAAATTTGAAAACATAAATATTCTTTAACTTCATAAAAAATGATTATATTAACCTAAAAAAATATTTCAAGCTTGTATTATATTCTTTATATGTAATGTTATATTTTACAAGACAATAAACAACAGCAGGCATTGGTGGTACAAAGCACGTTTTTGTGATCTGGGGTCACTGGGTGACCCTCCTCTTTCAAACTATTTATTTTCAGCATTTTAAGATTCCGAATAAATTCTCTCTGAAGTTTTGTTATTTACTCATAAAATCCTTTAGCGGATTTCATTAAATTAATTTATGCTATTAAATCAAGACGAGACCATTTTCTAATTGTAATATATTTGGACATGAAATAAATTCAACAATTTTAATAAATCTCCTGCCAGACAAGGGCAGATTAAAGTTGAAGAAATGACATGACTTTCAGAGCCCTCTCATATCGTATTGATTTCCTTTCTTGTCAGTTTTAGCTGCTTCGCATTCTTAATCCATCTTTCCCCATCAAAGTGAACAGGTCTACCCTTTATTGAAACGTGTAATCCGTAATTAATTTCGTCGAGGCAATAATTCATAAATAATGCTATTATAACTTGATCCTCGAGATCAAATGCTTAGAATTTACTTTAAATCATCCTCTAATTATTTTTTTTGTTATTAAGTAGATTTTATATATTCGAGTCGATGAAGATGAATTTTTTTCAAATATTTTTAAAACTCACCACTTCTTATAAAATCTCCCCCAAAATTGTTAAACAATCTAATTTGAATTATGATTATATAATTCACATCCATTAAGTTACTATAATAATGTTATGTAGCAATGGACCCTTGTAATGTTTCAATATCTTTCAGGGTGATCGTTTTCCATTGATTGTCCCATAGGTCCATCTGGATCATTTTACGTCATCCTTTCCGTTATCCCACTGGGATTCTACGATCTGTAAATTATATTAAATTTAAAGATATTGTTTTCAAAATCTTAGATATCCTTTGAAAAGTGATACAGCTATTATAATATATTATGGTCCACCTCATGGGGTTTCACGTCATTATTAAAATAATAATTTATGTGTTTACTATTATAATTATAAATAATTATTACATAATATTAATATATGATGCTAATAAATGAAAATCTATAATATTGTGCTATAATGATTATTTTTAGTACAATAATATAGGATTATTTGAATAGAAATTTAAGATAGGAGAGGAATCAAGGGATAGGAGTGAAATTAATGATTAATTTTAAATTATTTAAAAATATTATTGCAATTTTAGTGCTGTTTATTGACTTCTCGATGCTTGTGTTGGTTTCGTCGCTGCGGTAGTTGCCAATTATCTCATTCGGTTGCAAAAATTCCACTGGGAGGTTACTGGAAGCACGGTGTACATCGTTGACCTCAAGCATGATCTAGTTGCCAATAAACGACTCTTGAAGGAGGCGAGGTTATTTTTCGGCAATTCATATCGTATATTCGACGTTCAAAAGTAGGGTTGAAATGATGAAAGGGGAGATAATAAAAATATTTAATTCTTTAGTTTATAAATTATTTACCCTTTAAAAATCGACATATCGGCATAGACTCTTGACTCATTTGTCTATCCGGTGCAAAACCTTAGCAAAAAATTATACGGTTGATTTTATTTTAATTTACAATTTTTATAATCCTCGTGTTGACATACTTTTTAAAATTGTTTGTCATTTAAAAAAATTGTCTCAAAACGTTTGGAATATATTTTATCCATACAAGTTTTTATTTTAACGAAGAAAGGGTGAAAATGTGGCCCTGCTTTTATGAAAGAAATGCAAACACTCTTAACGATGCATATCTTTAAAAAATGGGTCGTGAAATTAATTAGATGGCTTTATGGCCTCTTTAATGGCGCAAAAATATTTATATATGCTAATTAAGTACTCGTATACTTGTGCCCGAGGGAGTGAAAATTTTATTTTGCGGCTATTCCGATATTAACCGCAAATGATGGTCCCGAGATGTTTTGACCTAGTCGCAACCTCACATATTGTGTATGTGCAACCAAATTGTACAAACAAAATGCAAACACTTCTGGGAAGCCAACAATAATAATTCGAAATTGCTTGCAAAGTTCACGGGGATGCAAGGAAAATGTTATTCCATCGACAAACATAGTTTGGGAGCGCACGGGATGAGGAAAATGCTATTTGCATCAAGCTCCTCAATTCAATCTGAGATGCTGGTTGAATGTTGGATAGATTCGATTTTGAAGTGGAATAATTTTTATATATCTTGTATTGTATTTCTGCAATGGAAGTATGAGTTGAGTTGGAGAGTTCCGACAAAGGGTCGGGAAAACTTGGAAACTGGCACTGATTTATCTGCATGTTTAATTTCGTGCAGAAAAATCGTGGGTCTTTCAAATGAGTTCCCTGCGAAGTTTTCCAGGGAAAAGTCTCGAACGTTTTCCGATAATTATTTTGCCCCACCATAATAAATAACCCCCATTTTATCTTCGCCACGTTCGATTATAGTTCTGTCCGCGATTGTGGGAAACGTCAGAAAAGAAATATTTTCTTGCTCTATTCTTTTCATTATCGAGCCGATCGAGATGAAAAGAATAAGTCGAGACATTCCTATAAATAATGTTCTGTGAAAACCTCAAAAAATAAACGAAATGCCATAAACATATCAAACAAAGATATTGAAACTATCAAAAGAAAAGTTAGGCTTAAATGATTGCGATTGTAATATAATAAAATATGTGCATGAAACAAATTAGAAGAGGTTTCTAAGATTACATCTTATACTGTAAGATTACATAAAAAAATAATGTAACAAGGTTATAGCAGTCGGCTAACAGAATTTATAACTTAAGCCTGTTGGATCCGGAGCAAAGGCCCAGTTGATGGAGGATATCAAAGAAGACATTTTAAACACCTTCATCAGAATGACAAGGGATACAGTTTGACCTGAAGGAAACTAAACTCAAAGCAGGTTTATGATTTGATGTGACAGCTTACTCCGAAAATAATACCCAGAATTTAATATTTACGAACTACTACATTCACCCCAAAACAATAGAAATGGGTGATGGGTTAGTATAAATGAAAATGAAATTAACTTTCTTTTAATGATGGATAATGTAACAGGTATTAAGGGGTAAAGAAATCACAGGGAAACGTCTACCATCAAGGGTGCACTAATCGAGGGGGATCTTTAATGAAATAGGATCCTATTAGCTAGAGTAGTTTGCTGAAGCTAGCTAAAACTCTAACAAAGAAAAGATTCATTAGATGTTCTTCCACGCTAAAGACTTTGAAATTTCAATGGAAATTCAAGCTATATATTTCATATATTGTGTTCAAATTGTATACAAATTATTTGTAATAATCAAAGAATATTTCGTTTATGGAGTAAGAAGAAATACTATATTTAATCTTATCTATCTTATTTATATTAGATTTCCAGTGAAATAAGTAAATCTAAACCTATTGCTTTACTTAGAATACGAAGAAAATTTACAAGAATTCAATCTAAATGAATTATTTGTAAACGATGTACCAAAAAAATTAAATTTGTACTCCAGATTTTTGTTTTGTATGCAAAGTGAAAAAAATATCTTTCAACCATTCATAAGCACATTTAGCATGGTTATAGATTATTAATTTACTTCTAAATTTAAGGCAATCATAATTATTTTATAAAAAAGAATTTTTTTATTTTGCACCAATTAACTCCTGCCGAATAACTATTCCGATAAAAAGTAGAATTTCACACAAATAGCTTCTACTGAAAACGTAAGTTATTTAGTGGATAAAAAATTAGCTTTGAAAAAAAAATGGTTTTTATTTGACAGGACTGTAAAAGAATTTTTCGATGTGGACTGTTAAAAGCAGGCAAAATTTTGATGGTAGAAGTATACAGTGAACAATTGAGTAGATTGAATGCGACACTAATGGAAAAGAGACCAGCTATAGTGAATTGACACAACGTTATTCTGCAGCACGACAATGTCTATCCGCATATCGTTAAATTGATCCGTGAAAAATTAAAAGTGCAGACTAGGAAATTTTATCACAGCCTCAATGTTCACCAATCATTTTTTGAAGCTATATGGAATAAAAAATCAATTGATATGATCAAGCAAAGTCCTCGAGGATATTTTTACTTTTGTAAGTAATATATTATTAGTATCAATCTGTTGACTTATCATAAACGTCGTATTCACTTCAAAATATCAGAAAGAGTTAAGCAATAGTTCTTGATAATGATGGCAATGCTATCAATATTTTTTCAAGGCAAAATTGGCTGTTATTAAATATTCAATATCATTTTCAACCCATAGCTACTCCAACCATCATACAAGCTATTTGAAAAGGTCATAAATATTAAATAATAAAAGTCAGGATTGAGACCATAAAATAGATAAAGTGTAAGTTGGCAAAAAATATATATTCTAAGTATGTCGGCTGTATATAATGTCACTGTAATTAATCGCAATAAACTTCCATTTAACAAAACGAATTAACTCCTCTTTGATCAATGTATAAAGTCAGTATTGACGAACGTTTGCGAAGTAAATAGATTGATTGCTAATTCAGAAAATAAAAACGCATGAACAAAGAGCTATGTAATGCAATATTTTAGGATAAATAATGAGGCGCAATTGCAAAAGGAATGTGTGGATAAAAACAATGGCAATAGCTAGTAGCATTGTTATTTTTTTACATTGGCGTATTTAAAATGACAAAATGGACGAAACATAGACAAAGGCTTCCATATGAATACGAAGCATATCCTGAAAGTAAGTGTACTAATTAGAAAAAGTGTACTGTAAAAAAACAGGATAGTGTATTTAAAAAAATAAAGGATATTGTTAATGCCGTTCAATGCATCTGGTGTGTCGTGACACAAGCTTCTTTATGCCCTCTCGAAGGACCTCTTTCTGCACCGTTTTTTTTTCAGAGAGGGGAAAATATGATAATCTGAAGGCGCCACGTGGTTTTGAATTTTTTAGTAGATGAAGAATTTGTGTAACACTGTGACGACTATCTTTTCACTTTTTATTTCCAGTCACAATAGAGCTCAGAAAATCTTCATCTTTCAATTCAAGTCGCGCAAGAAACTCGCGGGCGCTATTGAAACGCTCGCACTTGGCGGGATTTCTTACCGATATCTTTCACGCTGGATACTTCAACGTGAATTTATGTGCTACCGTGTTCCTGCTATGCTCGTTTTGTCAGGGGATCCTCCTCTACCGCTCAGTATGGCCAACCCTCAATAAACAAAAAAAAAACATAGCCCGTTATTGTCACAGTACACTTACTTTCGGGATATATCACGTACACATATCAATATTTTCTATTTTTCCTTCTGTTTTATTTTTTCGCTTGAATTGCATAAATTTCTTGATGTGGTAATGATGCATAATAAATGCATAAAAATTAGAGTTCATGCAAGATTATCATCTATCTTAGTTTCCATGTATATCCAAGCAGATAGTGCTTGAAAGATGTATATAATAGCAATCAACTACACGAAAATATTCGATCTATAATCTTCGCGATCTTCTTGTGTTAAGATGGTTTTTGGACGATAAAAGAAAAATACATGTTCTGAATGCATGTGAGTTATGGTATTTGAAAATCGTGCTTTGAATATCTTGAGCTGTTTGAATTCATTGAAAGATAAGTGTGACAGACAGAAAGATTCAAACTAGTGATTGCTGGAAATAAAAGACCACAAGAAATATTTTCAGAACGCTGGATGAAACATATTAAACAACACGTCCAAGAAAAAAGCTATTAATAACATTTAGCATCGAGGAATTAACATAAAAGTAGGCTTTAATTTCTAATGATAAATCAATAAAAATGAATTCACATTAATTGATCTTTCTTTTTTCGTATTTGTCAACGGACACAAGGGATCTCCATTCCTCCAAATTCGAAGAAATTTACATAGGTAATTCTATACATTGAGCAACAGGTACAAGCTTTTTTTTCCTTGAAAAGTGATATTTTAGCATAATATTCATGCGTAACATCGAAAATGGTCAAACTTGTTAAATCAAACAATACAAATTTTCGGTAATATGACCTGCGATAAAATATGTTTCATATATGAGCACTTTTTTTGAAGTGCAAATTTTAAAAGCGCGGTAGGATAAATTGGGCTGATCGTCACGAAAAGTGAAACTCTAACAGGCAATTGGTGTGAAAGAGAGGGAGATTAATTTGTATTTCTCCGTCGCTTACCTCAAATACACGCTACTAATTTATACGTACATAGTATAAAACAACCAACATACGCTAACCTATTTTATTATATATTACATAAACACTGCTTAATCTCTTAGCTAAAAAAACTTTCACGCTACGCAAGAGCCTCATGCATTTTTTCTCTTAGGTTTTAAGATGTTTGTGGCAAATACTATTTTTTTATAGCTGTTCATTAGTCAATAATATTTGCTGTAGGCATTTTTTCTTATTTAATAAATATTCTATTACTTCCTTGCTTTCTTAATTAAACTTTTCCATTAAATACATAACAGACTGAAGTATTCCTCCCAAATAGCCTCCTGGACTACAGATTTTCAATAATGTTCATCTTCATAGATCTTGAAAATTGGGTGACCTTTGTAACCCTCATGCACCGGCCGGTATCAAAACAGGTGGTGCCCTGGATTTGGCCCGCGGACCGAATTTTACCCTATAGACCTTATAGATAGACATAGATCGATTATATTAATTTTTGTGATGTTTGTAGATATCTATTAGCTGTAATTTTCAATAATTATTTTAATCATTGCCTTTCTATTTACGATATTAAAGACCATTATCCACAAAAGATTATTTACAAATAAGGAACTTAAACTAATGTTTAAAAAAGGATACCATATATTTTGGTTAAAAAAAAACAGACACTATTTTTATGTTCTGTGTTATGGATTATTTACTGAAGTTGTAAGTCTCGTTACGAGAAAAAACTCATAGAGACTATAATAAACTATAATAAGTTTTTCATGGCCAAGATTTTATTATGATAAGAGATCCATGGGTATAGTTTGGAAATTACTGCTATAAATAAAAATCTCACAAATATGAATCCTGATTTAGCACACATAAGTGGTTGACATGAAGTGATGTTGTAGATAAAAAAAAAATTTTGGACATAGGATGCAGTAATTTACGTCTGGCTTTTAATATACAAAAAGGATGTACAATTTTGGTACATATAGACGATGTAACTTCCGGATGTTTTTTCCAATAGTATCGGGGTAGTGGCCGTTATCGGCCATTATCTCGCGGGTCTGAGAGAATTTCATTACGCCTCTGGTTCACTTTTATTTATATCCCTTTATAAGCCCAAGGAAATGGCTTATCACGACTGTTTGTTTCCCCCTGTCTGGCGATAGCCCGTACTAACTCGGCCCTCCAGCTGAGTTATTGCTCGTCCAGGCGGCGAAACCCTTGTAACAACACCACATCACGCGATTTTCACAATTTACATTGGTACCATTAAAAATGTTACGCGTTACTGTCCTCGTTATGAAGTCAAAATCCATATAATCTTACGGTCTTATGTGTGTAAGAGGTGCGTGCTTCCCCAGGAGAGCTTTCGTCTTGGAGCTTTATCACCCGGGTTTCTTCAGCCGCATATATTTCGCAGTGCAAATAATTTTTCATAAGTATATACACAGGAAATTCAATTCATTGCTAGGCGCAAATGATTGCATTGATCCGCAGAATTATTCACCGGCTCGTATGTGCAAAGAAAATGCTCGTAGGAAATTAATTACCGTAAATTTCCAGCAGCGGAAATGCAATTTATTGGCGAGTAATTCTTGGGAGCGCTCATTAAGTAGAACTTCACATATTTCGTTCACTTTTAATATAAGTTACCACTACATTTAGTTTCCTCTTATCTCTTTCCATTTCCTACAATCCTACCTCCATCACTATGACACTTAACTACCATTTCAACCTCGTAGTTTCTACGACTTTCAAGCACATTAAACCTTCATTTAAATCATGAAATCTCGCTCTGGTTTTGTGTTTTATCTCAACCAAATAAGCAAGTAAAATAAAATCCACCATAAAAACAAAGACCATAACTTTATACTTTTGTTTAAGACGTCCAGCAGGAGGATGACGCAATCCCAAACTTGCCAGACATATCCAATAGTATTTAAATGCGAGTATACAGGATGTTTTGCACATGGACAGATTTTTTTTTTGGGACATTGCTATTTTTTACACATAAGTCCTATGTCCTAAGTGTCAGGGTTGTCAAAAAAGATTTTTTTTCAAGGACATAGGGCCTATGTGTGAAACGTACCAAAAGACCCTATTTTAATGATTAGCAATGAACTATCACAATAAAATAAGTTATCCCTGAAAAATATGGAGAGCCTTGATCAATGATTTTAAAATATTAATATACTTTAAGTAGATCATTATCGTTTTCCGTTATGGAAAATATATGCAAATTAAAAGGCATTCAGACCTATTTATCATAATATATGATATAGTAAAATGCGTGTATAAATTGAAAATTTCGTCATAACTGTTCTTTGTTTGAATCTAAACACCTAGATATTGTTTTTAAAATTAGCTAGCCTGTCAATACATGATATGGTAAATGTATTCGATAATATTTTTTTGGGCATCAAAGATTGGTATTCATACCAAGTATTCGCCGAAAAATCGATTTCATATCAACTGGTCTCCACAATGCGATCTGCACATATGAAGGGTCTACCACAGGTCGTGGTGGAGCGTTTGAAAGCTTGTTATTTGGAAATTTGCTCAGAAACCGTCCAATGGATTAACTTCAAAGGTCTTTTTCCGAAGGTCCGCCAAATAGGGGTGAGAATTTTTTCCACGCCTTTAGGCACGGTCACCGAAACGAGAAGCCTTACGGGGCCGTTCTGTATAGCTTGCCTTGATTAGATCGGGAATATATTTAAGTTGACGATATTAGTTCAATATCCAATACGCCTCCAGTATCAAATCCTCTGACCATCGAAGAAATATTGGAAACATCCTCACAGACAAAACTTTTTTCTAGGAACGAACACAAACCAAATATATAAAAGATGCAAATTAAAAATCAAATTTAGTATTTTTGGTTTAAATTGTTATTTTTCGCACGGTTTCATAACAAGAAATACATTAAAAAGAAGTATTTTTTTTCGCTAGATACAAATAGAAACAAGCAATTTGTTTTATGGTCGACTTTGAATTTTAACAAATGAAAAGTAATTACAATGGGAGAAAATTTATTAAATTTTACTCCTCATATAACCTTGAGAAAGAGTTTTGTAGTGTGTTTAAAAAGTTGCTTTTTCATTTTTGTGACAGATCTTAAATGGTATTCATTTCTCGAACAAATTTTTCTTCGAAGGTCGTATTTTATGCTACTTGAACCTGAATTATTCATTAAAAAAAACAACGGAAATCAACGAATGAAATCTTAGCAGATAAGAATTGGTTGAAAATAATTTATGATATATTTATTTCTATATTTGTAACGATTTGGTTCATACCTGTAAAAAATGCACTACATTAATAGAACTTGTCTACAGAAAGAAAAAGCTTTAACAATGCGAATGTTGAGGATATTCAAGAAGCACAATAGGAAGAAGAAACTGAAACTCAAATTTTTGAAACTATTACAACGTAAAATATTTTCCCAAAAAAGATAGCCTATTCTTCCCGCCGGCTTCCCAGCGATCTCGCAGCCTCCCGTGAGATCACTCCTCTTTTTTCATAAAAATAAAAACTTTGGTCATGAACTTCATATATTCAATATCATTCATTCATCATATTAATCCTCTTCTATGGATCCTTCGTGATTCGATAGCAAATAGATCCGCAATGACCGTCTATATTAAGGTGTATATATAAGGTCAGTTCAAAAATTCGTGCGTATTTTTGATTTTTTTTTTAAGTAGTGCAAATAACGTAGTGTAAATAACACAATTAAACATTACATTTCAAACCTGTCGAAATTAATCATCGCTTGAATAACCATCGGAAGCATATTAGTACACTTGGAAAATTAAAATCGATAATCAATACAAACGTGCTATGTTATATTTTTTATTTTTGTGTGGCAAATTTGCCAGATCTGCAGCGATTAAAATTAATAGTGTACATAATATCAGTGTAAGAACTGCCCAGAAATGGTATAAAAAAATAGAGTTAGAAAGTAGCAATTATGATGAATCCCATTCAGAGAGTCCTGTTAATTTAGATAGCGACGTTCATGAACCACAATTAACAATGGATCAGATTGCAGAAAGGATGGATTCATCTCAAGGAATAGTTTTTCGTCACTTTAAAGAGATTGGGAAAGTATCCAAGCTTGGAAATTGGGTACCGTATGAGCTATCCGAATCCAATTGGCAGCAACGAATGATCATCTGCACTTCACTTTTATCGCGCTTTGAAAGAAAGTCATTTTTGACCGTTTGGTAACAGGTGACGAAAATTTAATTATTTATCATAACGTCACAAGAAAAAGACAATGGACAGATAAAGATAAGCAGCTAATTCCAACAGCAAAGGTGTCTTTATATCTTAAGTGTTTGGTGGGATATTTATGGTGTGATTAATTATGAACTGTTAGAACCAAACCAAACTATTAATGTAATTGTTTATAGTGTTGTTTAAACTTAGAATTGCTTAAATAACGCCCGTGATAGGTGAATATCAAGAAAGAGTTGTTTCATCAACGTATCGCTAGACCCCAAACGACTCAAACCTTTCAAGCTTTTTGACTCATAACCAGTGTCTTTCTACAGCAATGGAATTAAAAAGTTACCTGTGAGATGGCGAGAAATTGTAGATGGTGGAGGAAAATATATCATTGATTAAAATGTTAAATTGTGTTTTATGTACACTATTTAAAAATTTCCCAAAAATGCGCACGAACTTTTGGACTGAACTGATACATCGCATAACTACGCAGATAAACATCCTAGATAATTATGATAAGTTCTAAGAAATAAATAATATTTTTGTATGACACTAAAACTTGTTTGATTAAGATAAAAATAAATTCATAATATCCAGATAAAAATATGGATAACTTTACGGTCTGAATTTTACTCCCAACTTGGTCTTTATAATAATAATTTTCTTATATAAAGAAGTTCCCCGAGCAATTAATTTAATATAAATCTAAGCTTTACGCGCGTGCCTAGTAAAGAGGCAATAAAGCGGTAATCGTAAAATCCTACGATCAAATTAGTTAAAAATTTATTGGCGAGCTGTAAAATTTTCGTCCACCCTTCTTTGAAGTGAAATCTTACCGAAGCAAAATAATGTTTATAAATAAGGGAAACTCATTTTTAGTACCACCCCCACTCGAAGGCCATCCATAAGTGCTTAAGTTCCCGCAGATTCACAAATTAACGCAAAAGAAATATATACATATATATATTTCCAGGCGGAAATTAATGGGGTGTTCATTAAGCCTTGTTTTTCGTGGAGTTTTTTGTCCGCCCAGGACACCATTATTCCTTCCTCTTCCCACTAGGATATTTGACAAAAAGCCCGGTGGCTGAGAGTATCACTTTGGTCAAGTTTCACGGAGGGGAAGAAATAGATTTGCACCGAAACTTTTCAGCACAGTCAGATAAATGCAACCACGGAGTGACTATGTGATAATGGACGGAGAGCATTATTTTTCATTGTTTAAATATTTTTTATAATACTTGTTTACTATGTCTTCCGTATCTGCCGTCGCCCGCATCAATTTACTGCTTTGTGTATGCATACCTATTCAGCGCACTAATCCGTATTGTCCTTTTGAATACGATCATAATCCTTATTTTGATAAATAAAATATATTGCACGTTCGTTGATAATCAATTAATAGATATTTTACATCATAAATCATCGCCGCGTGAGCTTTTATGAGATACATGTTTGTAATTTTTTATACATTTATAATTAAAAGCATATTTGTGCTTTAATTTGTTGGGTAAAAATATAAATAATTCTTGAAATGGAATTCGAAAAAACATTGATCTAATTGAAATGAAACAATCTGGAATAGCCTAGAACTCATTTTATTTTTATGCCTTAATTATTAGAAGTGTTCTATTGAGCTTTGAGTGATGAAAATGTCAATTAGTACATGATACAAAGCAATAAAGGAGAATCTTAGGAGTAGCCATATAGGTAATGGACTAAAAAAATATATTTCTTAACAAATATCGATTGTAATGATTGTTAACAGTCCTCATTGTTGGTGATTGATTCAACACTCGCACACGATCGCAATCGAACTTATAACGCAATTTTAAGATTTCAAAGTGCGATTACACATTATTTATTCGTATATTGAACCATAAACTTTCATCATAACGAGCTTCCGGAACCTTTTTTCAGCGCATAATGGATCGGTTGCTGGCATAAATATTCCCGGGCGCTTACCGAAAAAAAATGTGTTCACGTTTATTCTCACTTCCCACGGGCATTAAAAGTATATTAAACACGATCGATTATCTGGGTGTTAAAATTTTATGCGAATTCTGCAGAAAAAATGGCACTATCTAAATTCGGCAATTTATTTCGGAATCTTCCTTCACGCACGGTATAATTTGTTCTTGTACGGCCTTGTCGGCGATGGAAAAAATATCACGCAACGCGAGATTTCACCGAAAGATTATTTTTAAATAGATTAAAAAACATGTTTTATTAATTAGGGAATAAATGGGTTCAATTAGAAAATTATGTTTTACATTTTGTTATAAATATGCGTTCAATGGATTTCGAAAAACATTGTTTTTGAGCAAGAAATCGTTTTCATGGATATATGCGAGATAAGTCATCTCAAAAGGGATTTGTTATTGATGAAATGACGAAAATTCGTTGAAATCGCGAAATAATTGTTCTGTATTCCTACCTTTCTCCAAGTGATAAATCATAATATGGTAAAAATGGATATGATTTTCGACACGCATCTTACTAACTGAAAACAGAGGATTATTTTTAAGAATAAAACTCGCGGAAAAACGCAATAATTATGCAGCGACACAATATAAAAATATAATCTAGTATTTTACAAACCAGTTTTGATACAGTGGGCTACAATTGGAACGTTTTATTATAAATATTCGTGTTCAAATCTAGATTTTGAGATAAAATCACCGTAGTAAAAAGGGAGTTTGGAAGTATTAACTCTATAAATACTGTGGTCACAGATATATGTACGTATTCAAATACAGTACACTCTCGATTATCCGGGCCAATGCTGAGGAAGAAAGACAAGGATAACTGTAAACCACGGATTATCCAAATCATCAAATGTTTACTTAGTTTCGATTATAGTATCATATTTATATTACAAATTTTAATTTCATAATTTTGATACTGATTATTTATTAAGCAAACACTCATACGAAGGGGATTCAAACATAACCCAAAAGTATGCTGTACATGTATACCATCGGATAGGCAGTTTTTCGATCCCGTCACTTAAGAAATAATTTGAGAAGTAGCATCTTTTGTTGCGCAACACATAATTATTCATTTTTATTTAAACATTTTTAACGTCATCTAGCAGCTGGAAGTAATAGGGCTCATTCATCGTCTATCATGTAAAAAATCGATCAATAAAATAATACCTTTCGAGTCCCAAAATACAGTAGCTATCACTTTTCCAGCAGACGGCTTCTCGAATTTCAGACCTTCACGAAACTTTTGAATCATTTAACACATGATTGGATGATTTATGTCCAGGGGCAGATTTTTCTCTTATTGAAGCCAGGGTTTTTGTCGACAAGCACTTTAAGCACAGTTGATTTGATCAGGTTATTCTCCTTGTAAATATTCTCGAAATTTAATGTAGACTTCATCAGCAATTTCAACACAGGAACAGAGACGTTCTCCCTGAATTGTGAGTTCCTGGATCCTGTATCTTTGCTTGAATTTAGCCAACCAACCAGACGAAGCATTAAAATCGTTTTTTAATCTTAGTTTTTCATGGAAAAACTTAGCAGTTTCCATAGACATTTGACATCGTTGCGTTATTATATTCAATCAATCAATCAATTTTAATATAATTTATTGTTGTTTTTTATATAAGAAATTTAAGGAAAGTTAAAATCGATGACAGAAAAATAAATTTATAGAGTTTTTAAACGATATTATAATTATATTTGCAAATTGATCACTTATAAGTCACTTTATCAGATTTTATTAATCTGCTGAATTTATATTTCCCCCGAATAATCAGGATAAATTTGATACGATTTAACGAATTGAAAATGTTAAAATCAATCGGTATAGTGATGTTATTTAAACAGTTTGAATTTGGTTGAAGTTCTATAATATCAGTTTAGGATAAATTCACTAAATCAATACTTGCTAAACTTGTAGATTATTAGATATACATATTATTTGATTTATAAATCAAATATATTTTTCAATAGACTATGTTGACAATTTTATTTTTATAGGGACTAGAATAAAATTTGAAATAGCTTAAAACAGTGATATAAGTCGTCTAAATTTTATTAGTCGCAGGTATGGTAGAGTGATGATGAAGGCTTTCACGCACCCAAGCTTACTCTCTCTGCATTCGTTTTCGCATCACGTTTCTCTCATTCGCAGCTGAAAAAGGTCACATTGAATATAATATTTAGGGAATTGACAAAGTTATTTTTGTATTACCTCTGAGTGCTCTCAAGGTAGAATATACGACCAAAGTAAATGTATGTTTTTTACCGCTACTCGTGGATTAGTAATTACTTATCTACTCATTCGTTTCCGGAGAAATCCAGAAAAGTTGAATACCAATCTCACAGAACTACAGGCTCTTAGCAAGATTGATCAAATAAATTGGATTTAAAACATCTCTGTATAATCAATTTAAATCATGAATCGCTGATAAAAACTCAACCACGCTTAATATAATATTTAAGACTCATCCTGTCGTGGCGAAATTTTGATATTTTTGGTTTGATATCTCGATTTACCCAACGACGTACACTTCTGCAAGGCGTCAATTGAAATTTAGTGTTCCGCTTTTAGATCTATAGGGGTAAATAGTGATAGATGGCGTTAGGTAGTGAACTATGAGCCCTAGTTGGTGATTTACGTCCCTGTATCTGTGATATCCCGTTGGCTTACCAGCGCTTCATAGGGATAAATCATGGAAAATATAGATGTTTCCGAATCTGATTAAGACGCTCTAATCGAATGTTTCAATTACACCAAGCCTTGCTTACATTCATCAAAGGAAGATCCGGGATCTATGGGTGTACTAAGCATTTTTAGCCACCCATAGCATTTTCATAATAGAGTTTCGACGGAGCTTTCGCGGAGAAATGCAAACCGTTCGAAAGCTTTCGATATACAAATCCATTAACTTTCGAACAAACAGTCTAGGCTCCTTTCCATATGACTCCGGCTTAAACTTTTTGTATCTTTAGATATACACGGAGTGTATTTTTGCGCTTTTCAAGCGAAAAATAATAAAGAAGCTTCAGCAATTCGCGTTGGATTTTCTTTATATCTTATTCGTCTATCAATCAGACTACCATTTTTCCCAGCAGGCACGCCTATTTCAGGTTTTTCATCGTATGACGCAGTGAATTTATATTCGTGATACTTTTTTTTTACCATTCACCCCGTTCGGTAACACCCCCCCTGATACAAACTTGTATTACTATCATCACGCCATTTTTTAAATCGCTCAGGCGATGGACTCTTCAGTGCTTATGAATATCAAAGATACGATCTTGTGATAGAAAATAGTCTCAACCGTGCTCCTCTAAAAGTTGACAAACACATATCATATCATTTTTGATATATTATAAATAAAATATTAAAACAAATATAAAAAAATGTTACGTGCTTACAATATGAAAGTGAGATTTCTGTTTCAACAAGATAAACGGCAAGCTTTCTTATTCAGTCCTTATCTTTTTTCAAAGCTTTATAGGATTTTGACTGTCTGGGATGCGTGGAATTTACTTCTTGGATGCATTTTTTTTCAAATGCACACAAATTATAAGCGATACATTTCCTGTATTTCATTATTTGTAATGCAATAAAAATAATGTTTAGACGCTTGAATTTTGAATAAGTTCCTAAATTTAAGCCAAATAGTATAAAAATTTGTTAATAAACTATTATGATTGAGTAAAGAACAGACAGAAAAGACACAGACGACAGACAGCGACTGACTGGATTGGAGGGTCTTTAAATACGACCCTATTTCCTGCGCTGAAAAGAAGGTACTATAAGATAGTGGAAGATGATCAAAAAAGACAGCTGCTATGTTCAAAGAGTTTATTTATTGTCCCCAAAACAGATACCAGACCCAAATGCAAGACTACAAGCACAAGGAAGGACGAGTTCAAAATCCTCCCCTACACCACAGGTTTTCAATCACTTATAAAATAAAGGACACGATCTTGACTCCATCATCCCTCCTCATCGTATATTATGAAAAATAAATTGTGTTGTTTAAAACGTAATTTTATCCTTTTGGAATATCTAGTCATTTTTATAGAACACGTTCGACATAAATCAGAGTATTTTTAATAAACGTTATTTGAATTTGAAAATAGGCAAACTTTGGTACTTAGGGCTCAACTTTTTAATACATTACGATACAGCGTAATTTAATGTCATTTTACTTTATGTATAGCTGTGGCTGTAACTGAAAAAGTTTCGCGGAATTTAACGAAAAAAGTTTTTTAGACAGAAAAATTATGTTACATCATAACGTTATTTACTAAAAGTTCCTTTTCCCGTACTTTTCCTACACTAAATGAATATTTTATTCGTTTCAGACCTTCCTCGGAATATATAACATATCATTGAAAGAGTTAGCTTAAAGCAATTGGGACGCGAATGTCGTCTTGAATAAGCGTGTCTTTAAGGTAAGATATTTTTATTTCCAACAGGTAAAATGTGATGTATGTCTCAATAATTTATAAAAATTTAAACAATTTTTAAATCGGATTCTAAAGAAGCTATTCAGTAGATTTTAAGTAAATATCTTGAAAATAAAGACAGAGAGGGGTTAGCTTTTGCATATTCGTTCATTTGCTTCTTATGTTACAACATCAAAAAGGATTTAATGTAATTAGCTTTGATGCAAATTTCATGGAATGTCAGTCAGTCGAGAGATATTTACATGTAAGGATTCGTTATTTTGCGGCATTTAGTATCAAATTCCTCATTAATTAATCTGCAAAGAATATATTTCAGTTAGTGTTGATGAAAATTATTACATTTTTAGCATTTTATGTTTGGATCACATTATATAATGATTTTACTATTCATATTAATGGAGATTCTTTCTTTGAATTAAATGTTTAAAAAATACTAAAATTTACGGGTGTGAGAAAAGCTTAAGGCAAGCAAAGTTTGCAAGGTCTACAACTCAGAATTTCTTATCGTGAGAGCAGAACGGTGGACCAGCAAGTAGTAGCCTGGGGCGTCTACTCCAATTTGCCTTGCTCAAAAAAATCGATCCAGAAAAAATACTAAGTATACTGTTTGACCTTGAATTATTTATTTAATAAAAATACATAACTTCCAAAAATAAAAAAAATGAGATTCTTAAAACAAAATTACTCGTCACATTAGAGTAAAACGCGATCATTTGAACACATATTGTATATTAAATAGCTGGCGTGCCATCGATTTTTATTTACTTTATGATTGTTTTAAAAAGTACTTGTAAAGTACGGAGAACTAAAGTGTAAAAATTAAATTTAAATTTCATTTCAAAGTTTTTGATAATCGTTATCATATGAACACGATCAGATATCATGGCGTGTAAAAATTCATTTGAAAACATTTTAATAACACATTGAATTTTACATTCCCATTGATATTTCACAATCTTTTTTGCGAAGAAAATCTATTGGATTCACTTAAATCCAGGCTTTATACTACAGAAGAAGGTCAGTTCAAAAGTTCGTGCGCATTTTTGGGAAATTTTTAAATAGTGTACATAAAACACAATTTAACATTTTAATCAATGATATATTTTCCTCCACCATCTACAATTTCTCGCCATCTCACAGGTAACTTTTTAATTCCATTGCTGTAGAAAGACACTGGTTATGAGTCAAAAAGCTTGAAAGGTTTGAGTCGTTTGGGGTCTAGCGATACGTTGATGAAACAACTCTTTCTTGATATTCACCTATCACGGGCGTTATTTAAGCAATTCTAAGTTTAAACAACACTATAAACAATTACATTAATAGTTTGGTTTGGTTCTAACAGTTCATAATTAATCACACCATAAATATCCCACCAAACACTTAAGATATAAAGACACCTTTGCTGTTGGAATTAGCTGCTTATCTTTATCTGTCCATTGTCTTTTTCTTGTGACGTTATGATAAATAATTAAATTTTCGTCACCTGTTACCAAACGGTCAAAAATGACTTTCTTTCAAAGCGCGATAAAAGTGAAGTGCAGATGATCATTCGTTGCTGCCAATTGGATTCGGATAGCTCATACGGTACGCAATTTCCAAGCTTGGATACTTTCCCAATCTCTTTAAAGTGACGAAAAACTATTCCTTGAGATGAATCCATCCTTTCTGCAATCTGATCCATTGTTAATTGTGGTTCATGAACGTCGCTATCTAAATTAACAGGACTCTCTGAATGGGATTCATCATAATTGCTACTTTCTACTATTAATTTTAATCGCTGCAGATTTGGCAGATTCGCCACACGAAAATAAAAAATATAACATAGCGCGTTTGTATTGATTATCGATATTAATTTTTTATAGGTACTAATATGCGTCCGATGTTTACGAAGTTTGAAATGCAATGTTAAATTATATTTTATTTACACTATTTAAAAAAATGCGCGCGAACTTTTGGACTAGCCTGATAGATAATTTTACTGCAACATTTAATATTGAAGATAGACTATGTTATTGAATTCATTTTTTTAAAAGGTCTCCCTTATGCAAAGGGCATTTCGAGAATGATTGGAAGTTTTCGATTACTCTATTAATACAGATAATTAGATAAGGAATTTTGATTTTTGAAGATTGCTATTTTATGTTTTTTCAAGACTTTTTTGCCATTGTAAAAAATTCTGTTAAGGTTATATTGCTCTTTGTATAGAGTCCAGAATGGATAGATATCCTCGGTGAGCATCACGACACCTCCATAAATTTACTCAGGTTAACCAAATCTCTAAGCACGTTTTTCATGTTAATTTTATAATGATGAAGTATATTTATATCGCATCTGAGAGTGAAAGTTATTAAATCTGGAATTTCGATGCCCAAGGCGTCTTTATATTTTTTCCAGATCCCTCGTCGGTATAATGTGAATTTATAATTTTATGAAATGGAAATAGGATCAGGCTGCAGAGATGTATGCCGGCGGTGATGTTTTTCTCAGGATGTTGCGGCATATTAGAGTTGAATCGTGCTCTTGTTTAATGATGTGGTAGCAAAATGGTAGACAATATATTAGTTAAGTGGGTTCGCCGCACCGCATGCAGAATTATTCACTAATTAGCCTTTGTTGTTGTTGTTCGAATGCTGTTGGATATCTTTAGTGTGGAGTTGACCTGACCCCAACAAAAGCCGCAGGCTTTCTATGAAAGCTCAGTGCGAGCTTTCGCATCGCTTCTTCCACCCTTATCATAGCGGCAGATCGACGCCGTCAACTTGAATTTCGATTAGCTACTATTGAACAAAACACCCATCATTAATCATGGCTGCGTCGTAGTGTATGAACATTTCTATATTGGCTTTGTTCAAAAGTTATGTCGTATTTTACATAAAATATATGATACATATTTCAACAACTTGTAATTCATCGTACAATGCCATATTTGACAACCCTTGATTGGGGATACAATGACTTGAAGAATTTAAACAAATTTTCATAAATCATCATTCTAAATGTTATCAATATAAAATTTAACAGCATTATCTGTATAGATTTGATATAGCCTCCTTTGATCATTGATTATGATGATTAACATGTTGCATACAGTACATGACTATCTGATATATGTTTTTCGGTGAATATCTTAATCCTCAGGTTAATCCATGGTATCATTTATGCTTCATACAAATATTTCACAGACAGATTTAAATTAATAAAACTAAATGTATTTATATTTTTAATGGTAAAAATCGCAATCAAATATAGTATTTGGTAGTTATTGCAACTCAAATTAAGACTCGAGCAGATATATCCTTTTTCATGACCACTCTCAACTCTAAATTACGACTCAAATCGTTTGGGGTCTAGCGATACGTTGATGAAACAACTCTTTCTTGATATTCACCTATCGCGGGCCTTATTTAATCAATTCTAAGTTTAAACGACCCTATAAACAATTACATTAATAGTTTGATTTGGTTCTAACAGTTCATAATAAATCACACCATAAATATCCCACCAAACACTTTAGATATAAAGACACCTTTGCTGTTGGAATTAGCTGCTTATCTTTATCTGTCCATTGTCTTTTTCTTGTGACGTTATGATAAATAATTAAGTTTTCGTCACCTGTTACCAAACGGTCAAAAATGACTTTCTTTCAAAGCGCGATAAAAGTGAAGTGCAGATGATCATTCGTTGCTGCCAATTGGATTCGGATAGATCATACGGTACCCAATTTCCAAGCTTGGATACTTTCCCAATCTCCTTAAAGTGACGAAAAACTATTCCATGAGATGAATCCATCCTTTCTGCAATCTGATCAATTTTTAATTGTGGTTCATGAACGTCGTTATCAAAATTAACAAGACGCCCTGAATGGGGTTCATCATAAATGCTACTTTCTCTAACTTCTATTTTTTTATACCATTTCTGGGCAGTTCTTACACTGATATTATGTACACTATTAATTTTAATCGCTGCAGATCTGGTAGATTTACCACACAAAAATAAAAAATATATAACATAGCACGTTTATATTGATTATCGAATTTAATTTTCCAATGGTACTAATATGCTTCCGATGGTTATTCAAGAGATGATTAATTTCGACAGGTTTGAAATGTAATGTTGAATTGTGTTATTTACACTACGTTATTTGCACTACTTAAAAAAAAAATCAAAAATGCGCACGAACTTTTGAACTGACCTGATATATACACCTTAATATAGACGGTCATTGCGGATCTATTTGCTATCGAATCACGAAGGATCCATAGAAGAGGATTAATATGATGAATGAATGATATTGAATATATGAAGTTCATGACCAAAGTTTTTATTTTTATGAAAAAAGAGGAGTGATCTCACGGGAGGCTGCGAGATCGCTGGGAAGCCGGCGGGAAGAATAGGCTATCTTTTTTGGGAAAATATTTTACGTTGTTATCGTTTCAAAAATTTGAGTTTCAGTTTCTTCTTCCTATTGTGCTTCTTGAATATCCTCAACATTCGCATTGTTAAAGCTTTTTCTTTCTGTAGACAAGTTCTATTAATGTATTGCATTTTTTACAGATATGAACCAAATCGTTACAAATATAGAAATAAATATATCATAAATTATTTTCAACCAATTCATTTCTGCTAAGATTTCATTCGTTGATTTCCGTTGTTTTTTTTTTTTAATGAATAATTCAGGTTCAAGTAGCATAAAATACGACCTTCGAAGAAAAATTTGTTCGAGAAATGAATACCATTTAAGATCTGTCACAAAAACGAAAAAGCAACTTTTTAAGCACACTACAAAACTCTTTCTCAAGGTTATATGAGGAGTAAAATTTAATAAATTTTCTCCCATTGTAATTACTTTTCATTTGTTAAAATTCAAAGTCGACCATAAAACAAATTGCTTGTTTCTATTTGTATCTAGCGAAAAAAAATACTTCTTTTTAATGTATTTCTTGTTATGAAACCGTGCGAAAAATAACAATTCAAACCAAAAATACTAAATTTGATTTTTAATTTGCATCTTTTATATATTTGGTTTGTGTTCGTTCCTAGAAAAAAGTTTTGTCTGTGAGGATGTTTCCAATATTTCTTCGATGGCCAGAGGATTTGATACTGGAGGCGTATTGGATATTGAACTAATATCGTCAACTTAAATATATTCCCGATCTAATCAAGGCAAGCTATACAGAACGGCCCCGTAAGGCTTCTCGTTTCGGTGACCGTGCCTAAAGGCGTGGAAAAAATTCTCACCCCTATTTGGCGGACCTTCGGAAAAAGACCTTTGAAGTTAATCCATTGGACGGTTTCTGAGCAAATTTCCAAATAACAAGCTTTCAAACGCTCCACCACGACCTGTGGTAGACCCTTCATATGTGCAGATCGCATTGTGGAAACCAGTTGATATGAAATCGATTTTTCGGCGAATACTTGGTATGAATACCAATCTTTGATGCCCAAAAAAATATTATCGAATACATTTACCATATCATGTATTGACAGGCTAGCTAATTTTAAAAACAGTATCTAGGTTTTTAAATTCAAACAAAGAACAGTTATGACGAAATTTTCAATTTATACACGCATTTTACTATATCATATATTATGATAAATAGGTCTGAATGCATTTTAATTTTCATATATTTTCCGTCACTTAAGGCGTCTTCTCACTTTAAGCGCCTCAAAAATAGGCTATTTTCGCGATTTTTTTTCGAGGATTTTCGCTAAAAATTATGAGATAAAATGGATCTTATGTAATAAACACATCTTTCAAGTAAATGAAAAAAAATATTTTTATTTTTTTGAACAATTATTATAATAAAACAGTAGCATCGAAAAACCCGTGTAGAAATGTTATGTTCGTGGCTTTTTGATGGTATCTCCGAGATGGGTCATTTGAAACAAAAAAATAAAACAGTTTTAGATTCAGTATATCAGTGGCTGTAGCGCATATTATCAGATTTTTGATATTTGCGAAAATAACAAAATGGCGCACGTTTTACGAAAAAGTAAAAAAAACCGCGTTTTTTTTGCAGTTTTTTGTAAAAAAAATTACTTAAAATCAAAATTTCAAAAATCTGATGATATGTGCTATAGCCATAACTATGAAGAATATGTCATTTAAATTTCATGACAATCGGCCGGATAGTTTCCGAAATTTCATCAACAAGCCACCGAAAAACCTTGTTTTGAGATAAACGCGTTTAAAGTTTTGGTTGCGGAAGAATTGCCCAGACACAGCTGTTGAAACACTCGTTGTTATTTTGGGTATTTTCTCCGAAGATCTTCATAAATTGGTTTCGAAACCTCGTGAATATCCTCAGCTAGAGCAGGAGAATGTTTAAAAGTTGTCTGATTGTTTTTCACCACTTTCTTGTACTTGCACCATGAGTCTGAACAATACGTATGCAGCCGGGTGCTCTCAGGTAGTCACCTAACGGTCGCTCAAAAAAGTAGTTAGACTCGTCCGATCTTTATGAAATTTCGATATAACATTTTTGAAGATATTTACTTTCAAAATTTAAAATAAAATTAAAATCGATTTTTTTTAAATTTGCAAAGTGAGAAGACGCCTTAAAACGATAATGATCTACTCAAAGTATATTAATATTTAAAAAAACCATTAATCAAGGCTCTCCATATTTTACAGGGATAACTTATTTTATTGTGATAGTTCATTTCTTTTCATCTACAGTTAAATTAAGATGAAATCATTAAAATAGGGTCTTTTGGTACGTTTCACACATAGGCCCTGTGTCATTGAAAAAAAATCCGTTTTGACAACCCTGACACTTAGGACATAGGACCTATGTGTAAAAAATATCAAATTCCCAAAAAAAAAATTATCTGTCCATGTGCAAAACATCCTGTATAGTCGCATTTGAATACTATTGGATATGTCTGGCAAGTTTGGGGTTGCGTCATCCTCCTGCTGAACGTCTTAAACAAAAGTATAAAGTTATGGTCTTTGTTTTTATGGTGGATTTTATTTTACTTGCTTATTTGGTTGAGATAAAACACAAAACCAGAGCGAGATTTCATGATTTAAATGAAGTTTTAATGTGCTTGAAAGTCGTAGAAACTACGAGGTTGAAATGGTAGTTAAGTGTCATAGTGATGGAGGTAGGATTGTAGGAAATGGAAAGAGATAAGAGGAAACTAAATGTAGTGGTAACTTATATTAAAAGTGAACGAAATATGTGAAGTTCTACTTAATGAGCGCTCCCAAGAATTACTCGCCAATAAATTGCATTTCCGCTGCTGGAAATTTACGGTAATTAATTTCCTACGAGCATTTTCTTTGCACATACGAGCCGGTGAATAATTCTGCGGATCAATGCGATCATTTGCGCCTAGCAATGAATTGAATTTCCTGTGTATATACTTATGAAAAATTATTTGCACTGCGAAATGTATGCGGCTGAAGAAACCCGGGTGATAAAGCTCCAAGACGAAAGCTCTCCTGGGGAAGCACGCACCTCTTTCACACATAAGACCGTAAGATTATATGGATTTTGACTTCATAACGAGGACAGTAACGCGTAACATTTTTAATGGTACCAATGTAAATTGTGAAAATCGCGTGATGTGGTGTTGTTACAAGGGTTTCGCCGCCTGGACGAGCAATAACTCAGCTGGAGGGCCGAGTTAGTACGGGCTATCGCCAGACAGGGGGAAACAAACAGTCGTGATAAGCCATTTCCTTGGGCTTATAAAGGGATATAAATAAAAGTGAACCAGAGGCGTAATGAAATTCTCTCAGACCCGCGAGATAATGGCCGATAACGGCCACTACCCCGATACTATTGGAAAAAACATCCGGAAGTTACATCGTCTATATATGTACCAAAATTGTACATCCTTTTTGTATATTATAAGCCAGATTTAAATTACTGCATCCTATGTCCAAAAAAATGTTTTTTTTAATCTACAACCTCACTTCATTTCAACCACTTATGTGTGCTAAATCAGGATTCATATTTGAGAGATTTTTATTTATAGCAGTAATTTCCAAACTATACCCATGGATCTCTTATCATAATAAAATCTTGGCCATGAAAACCTTATTATAGTTTATTATAGTCTCTATGAGTTTTTTTTTCGTAACGAGACATACAACTTCAGTAAATAATCCATAACACAGAACATAAAAATAGTGTCTGTTTTTTTTTTAACCAAAATGTATGGTATCCTTTTTTAAACATTAGTTTAAGTTCCTTATTTGTAAATAATCTTTTGTGGATAATGGTCTTTAATATCGTAAATACAAAGGCAATGATTAAAATAATTATTGAAAATTACAGATGATAGATATCTACAAACATCACAAAAATTAATATAATCGATCTATGTCTATCTATAAGGTCTATAGGGTAGAATTTGGCCCGCGGGCCCAATCCAGGGCACCACCTGTTTTGATGCCGACCGGTGCATCAGGGTTACAAAGGTCACACAATTTTCAAGATCTATGAAGATGAACATTATTGAAAATCTGTAGTCGTTCTTTATATTATTCACCAGGAGGCTATTTGGGAAGAATACTTCAGTCTGTTATGTATTTAATTAAGAGAGCAAGGAAGTAATAGAATATTTATTAAATAAGAAAAATTGCCTACAACAAATATTATTGACTAATGAACAGCTATAAAAAAATAGTATTTGCCACAGACATCTTAAAAACTAAGCGAAAAAATGCATGAGGCGAGAAAATGAATGAATAAGAGAATGTTAATTCCTCAATGCTAAAGTTTATTAATAGCTTTTTCTTGGACGTGTTGTTTAATATGTTTCATTCAGCGTTCTGAAAATATTTCTTGTGGTCTTTTATTTCCAGCAATCACCAGTTTGAATCTTTCTGTCTGTCACACTTATCTTTCAATGAATCCAAACAGCTCAAAATATTCAAAGCACGATTTTCAAATACCATAACTCACGTGCATTCAAAACATGTCTTTTTCTTTTATCGTCCAAAAACCGTCTTAACACAAGAAGATCGCGAAGATTATAGATCGAATATTTTCGTGTTATTGATTGCTATTATATACATCTTTCAAGCACTATCTGCTTGGATATGCATGGAAACTAAGATAGATGATAATCTTGCATGAACTCTAATTTTTATGCATTTATTATGCATCATTACCACATCAAGAAAATTATGCAATACGAGCGAGAAAATAAAACAGAAGGAAAAATAGAAAATATTGATATGTGTACGAGGTATATCCCGAAAGTAAGTGTACTGTGACAATAACGGGCTATGTTTTTTTTGTTTATTGAGGGTTGGCCATACTGAGTGGTAGAGGAGGATCTCCTGACAAAACGAGCATAGCAGGAACACGGTAGTACATAAATTCACGTTGTAGTATCCAACGTGAAAGATATCGGTAAGAAATCCCGCCAAGTGCGAGCGTTTCAATAGCGCCCAAGAGTTTCTTGCGCGACTTGAATTGAAAGATGAAGAGTTTCTGAGCTCTATTGTGACTGGAAATAAAAAATGGGTGGCTAATTACATGTCTGAGTAAAAAAGATAGTCGTCACAGTGTTACGCCAATTCTTCATCTGCTAAAAAATTCAAAACCACTTGGCGCCTTCAGATTATCATATTTTCCCCTCTCTGAAAGAAAAAGGTGCAAAAAGAGGTCCTTCGAGGGGGCATAAAGAAGCTTGTGTCACGACACACCAGATGCATTGAACGGCATTAACAATATCCTTTGTTTTTTTAAATACACTACTTTCAGGATATGCTTCGTATTCATATGGAAGCCTTTGTCTATGTTTCGTCCATTTTGTCATTTTAAATACGCCAATGTAAAAAAAACAATGCTACTAGCTATTGCCATTATTTTTATCCACACATTCCTTTTGCAATTGCGTCTCATTATTTATCCTAAAATATTGCATTACATAGCTCTTTGTTCATGCGTTTTTATTTTCTGAATTAGCAATCAATCTATTTACTTCGCAAACGTTCGTCAATACTGACTTTATACATTGATCAAAGAGGAGTTAATTCGTTTTGTTAAATGGAGGTTTATTGCGATTAATTACAGTGACATTATATACAGCCGACATACTTGGAATATATATTTTTTGCCAACTTACACTTTATCTATTTTATGGTCTCAATCCTGACTTTTATTATTTAATATTTATGACCTTTTCAAATAGCTTGTATGATGGTTGGAGTAGCTATGGGTTGAAAATGATATTGAATATTTAATAACAGCCAATTTTGCCTTGAAAAAATATTGATAGCATTGCCATCATTATCAAGAACTATTGCTTAACTCTTTCTGATATTTTGAAGTGAATACGACGTTTATGATAAGTCAACAGATTGATACTAATAATATATTACTTACAAAAGTAAAAATATCCTCGAGGACTTTGCCTGATCATATCAATTGATTTTTTATTCCATATAGCCTCAAAAAATGATTGGTGAACATCGAGGCTGTAATAAAATTTCCTAGTCTACACTTTTAATTTTTCACGGATCAATTTAACGATATGCGGATAGACATTGTCGTGCTGCAGAATAACGTTGTGTCAATTCACTATAGCCGGTCTCTTTTCCATTAGTGTCGCATTCAATCTACTCAATTGTTCACTGTATACTTCTACCATCAAAATTTTGCCTGCTTTTAACAGTCCACATCGAAAAATTCTTTTACAGTCCTGTCAAATAAAAACCATTTTTTTTCAAAGCTATTTTTTTATCCACTAAATAACTTACGTTTTCAGTAGAAGTTATTTGTGTGAAATTCTACTTTTTATCGGAATAGTTACTCAGCAGGAGTTAATTGATGCAAAACATAAATTTCTTTTTTATAAAATAATTATGATTGCCAAAGATTTTTTTGAGGATTAAACCAGAAAATTATAATTTTTTGAATTTATTGATCATTTCTGCATAAACATCAGTTGTGATCAATGTAAAATGTAGTTTTATTATAAAGTTGACAGCGGTGACGTGCCTTAAATTTAGAAGTAATGCTAAATGTGCTTATGAATGGTTGAAAGATATTTTTTTCACTTTGCATACAAATCAAAAATCTGGAGTACAAATTTAATTTTTTTGGTACATCGTTTACAAATAATTCATTTAGATTGAATTCTTGTAAATTTTCTTCGTATTCAAAGTAAAGCAATAGGTTTAGATTTACTTATTTTCACTGGAAATCTAATATAAATAAGATAGATAAGATTAAATATAGTATTTCTTCTTACTCCATAAACGAAATATTCTTTGATTATTACAAATAATTTGTATACAATTTGAACACAATATATGAAATATATAGCTTGAATTTCCATTGAAATTTCAAAGTCTTTAGCGTGGAAGAACATCTAATGAATCTTTTCTTTGTTAGAGTTTTAGCTAGCTTCAGCAAACTACTCCAGCTAATAGGATCCTATTTCATTAAAGATCCCCCTCGATTAGTGCACCCTTGATGGTAGACGTTTCCCTGTGATTTCTTTACCCCTTAATACCTGTTACATTATCCATCATTAAAAGAAAGTTAATTTCATTTTCATTTTATACTAACCCATCACCCATTTCTATTGTTTTGGGGTGAATGTAATAGTTCGTAAATATTAAATTCTGGGTATTATTTTCGGAGTAAGCTGTCACATCAAATCATAAACCTGCTTTGAGTTTAGTTTCCTTCAGGTCAAACTGTATCCCTTGTCATTCTGATGAAGGTGTTTAAAATGTCTTCTTTGATATCCTCCATCAACTGGGCCTTTGCTCCGGATCCAACAGGCTTAAGTTATAAATTCTGTTAGCCGACTGCTATAACCTTGTTACATTATTTTTTTTATGTAATCTTACAGTATAAGATGTAATCTTAGAAACCTCTTCTAATTTGTTTCATGCACATATTTTATTATATTACAATCGCAATCATTTTAACGTAACTTTTCTTTTGATAGTTTCAATATCTTTGTTTGATGTGTTTATGGAATTTCGTTTATTTTTTTGAGGTTTTCACAGAATATTATTTATAGGAATGTCTCGACTTATTCTTTTCATCTCGATCGGCTCGATAATGAAAAGAACAGAGCAAGAAAATATTTCTTTTCTGACGTTTCCCACAATCGCGGACAGAACTATAATCGAACGTGGCGAAGATAAAATGGGGGTTATTTATTATGGTGGGGCAAAATAATTATCGGAAAACGTTCGAGACTTTTCCCTGGAAAACTTCGCAGGGAACTCATTTGAAAGACCCACGATTTTTCTGCACGAAATTAAACATGCAGATAAATCAGTGCCAGTTTCCAAGTTTTCCCGACCCTTTGTCGGAACTCTCCAACTCAACTCATACTTCCATTGCAGAAATACAATACAATACAATACAATACAATTTTCAAGCGTCAGCTTTTCCTAACGTATTGCACGTCCATGTACACGGGAGAACTTTGGACACAGTTCCGGCAGAGCAGCATGCGACAGCTACGGGTTCAATATAACAATTGTTATAGAGCACTATTCGGGCTGCCTAGGAGTTGTAGTGCATCGGGAATGTTCCTCTACGGGCGCATTCCCCAACTCGAGGCGCTCCTTCGTAGAGCTGCAGTGTCTATGAAGTGCCGCGTCTTCTCTTCAGGAAACGCCTTAGTGAGATCAGCTTCGATCGACCTCGCCTCTATCTTATTTAAGAGGTGGATAGGGTTAATATTTAGGCCCCCCTAATTATCTTCTTAATTCTTATATTATTATTATTCTTTAATTTTTTAATTGCTAATGTTTTATTTTTTTTTATTATTATATATATATATTTATGCATATTTTTATTTTGTTTTTCTAAAATTTGATTTCTTTTATTATTACATTTATATTTTTTATATTTGTATATATATTTAAATTTATTTTATTTTTTTTTATTTATTTTTTAATTTACTTTTATTTTTACACTTGATTTCATTCACTTGTTTTTATGTAATATGGGTAAGTGTGAATAAATTTCTAAATAAAAAATAAATAAATACAAGATAGATAAAAATTATTCTACTTCAAAATCGAATCTATCCAACATTCAACCAGCATCTCAGATTGAATTGAGGAGCTTGATGCAAATAGCATTTTCCTCATCCCGAGCGCTCCCAAACTATGTTTGTCGATGAATAACATTTTCCTTGCATCCCCGTGAACTTTGCCAAGCAATTTTCGGAATTATTATTGTTGGCTTCCCAGAAGTGTTTGCATTTTGTTTGTACAATTTGGTTGCACATACACAATATGTGAGGTTGCGACTAGGTCAAAACATCTCGGGACCATCATTTGCGGTTAATATCGGAATAGCCGCAAAATAAAATTTTCACTCCCTCGGGCACAAGTATACGAGTACTTAATTAGCATATATAAATATTTTTGCGCCATTAAAGAGGCCATAAAGCCATCTAATTAATTTCACGACCCATTTTTTAAAGATATGCATCGTTAAGAGTGTTTGCATTTCTTTCATAAAAGCAGGGCCACATTTTCACCCTTTCTTCGTTAAAATAAAAACTTGTATGGATAAAATATATTCTAAACGTTTTGAGACAATTTTTTTAAATGACAAACAATTTTAAAAAGTATGTCAACACGAGGATTATAAAAATTGTAAATTAAAATAAAATCAACCGTATAATTTTTTGCTACGGTTTTGCACCAGATAGACAAATGAGTCAAGAGTCTATGCCGATATGTCGAATTTTTAAAGGGTAAATAATTTATAAACTAAAGAATTAAATATTTTTATTATCTCCCCTTTTATCATTTCAACCCTACTTTTGAACGTCGAATATACGATATGAATTGCCGAAAAATAACCTCGCCTCCTTTAAGAGTCGTTTATTGGCAACTAGATCGTGCTCGAGGTCAACGATGTACACCGTGCTTCCAGTAACCTCCCAGTGGAATTTTTGCAACCGAATGAGATAATTGGCAACTACCGCAGCGACGAAACCAACACATCAAGCATCGAGAAGTCAATAAACAGCACTATGTTACAGTTTATAGACTAAAATTGCAACAATATTTTTAAATAATTTAAAATTAATCATTAATTTCACTCCTATCCCTCGATTCTTCTCCTATCTTAAATTTCTATTCAAATAATCCTATAATATTGTACTAAGAATAATCTTCATAGCACAATATTATAGATTTGCATTAATTAGCATCATATATTAATATTATGTAATAATTATTTATAATTATAATAGTAAACACATAAATTATTATTTTAATAATGACGTGAAACCCCATGAGGTGGACCATAATATATTATAATAGCCGTATCACTTTTCAAAGCATATCTAAGATTTTGAAAACAATATATTTAAATTTAATATAGCTTACAGATCGTAGAATCCCAGTGGGATAACGGCAAGGATGACGTAAAATGATCCAAATGGACCTATTGGACAATCAATGGAAAACGATCACCCTGAAAGATATTGAAACATTACAAGGGTCCATTGCTACATAAGATTATTATAGTTACTTAATGGATATGAATTATATAATCATAATTCAAATTAGATTGTTTAACAATTTTGGGGGAGATTTTATAAGAAGTGGTGAATTTTGAAAATATTTGAAAATAATTTATCTTCATCGACTCGAATATATAAAATCTACTTAATAACAAAAAAAATAATTAGAGGATGATTTAAAGTAAATTCTAAGCATTTGATCTCGGGGATCAAGTTATAATAGCATTATTTATGAATTATTGCCTCGACGAAATTAATTACGGATTACACGTTTCAATAAAGGGTAGACCTGTTCACTTTGATGGGGAAAGATGGATTAAGAATGCGAAGCAGCTAAAACTGACAAGAAAGGAAATCAATACGATATGAGAGGGCTCTGAAAGTCATGTCATTTCTTCAACTTTAATCTGCCCTTGTCTGGCAGGAGATTTATTAAAATTGTTGAATTTATTTCATGTCCAAATATATTACAATTAGAAATTGGTCTCGTCTTGATTTAATAGCATAAATTAATTTAATGAAATCCGCTAAAGGATTTTATGAGTAAAAAACAAAACTTCAGAGAGAATTTATTCGGAATCTTAAAACGCTGAAAATAAATAGTCTGAAAGAGGAGGGTCACCCAGTGACCCCAGATCACAAAAACGTGCTTTGTACCAACAATGCCTGCTGTTGTTTATTGTCTTGTAAAATATAACATTACATATAAAGAATATAATACAAGCTTGAAATATTTTTTTAGGTTAATATAATCATTTTTTATGAAGTTAAAGAATATTTGTGTTTTCAAATTTCAAAGTATTTAGATTATTAGATATTCTGCGTTCTAATAGCCAAAATAAGATGAATGAGCATTCCACTCTTATATTTTAGATTTTTAACATGTCTGTTAGGTATTGTGTTCATTGAAACATGAATTGAAGAGATTTAGTATCGAATGTCAATTGATTATAATTCGTACTTTGTATTAAAATAATTCTGTATTTCCTCCTTCAATTGACTTTGGCTATGTTTTACAACAAGATCTCTCTAACGGATATCTAAAATAAAACATGAAGACTAACGCAGTAGTTCTTATCTTCTGCTAACCATATTCGTCCATCATTTTCTCGATAAATCATTTTATTAAGATGAAAGTAAGCACAAAAATAAAATGGTTGAGTAACTCAAAACTAAGGTATTCTAAAGTTTTCTGTGAGTGTGAATGAGTACTGAGAGGTATATTATGAGAAAATTCGGGTCAAAAGCAGTGGGTTATTTCCACAGGGTGCATTAGTTACAGAAATTGCAGAAGCGTTGCAGACTGATTGTTATGCTGCTAGCATAGCGGCTAAGTTGAGGGTTAACAATTTGTATTCCCACAGGAATAAACCTCGCGGAACATGCATGCTCTCACGCGCTCGTTATACCCTTGCTAACAACCGCTATGCTATAATGCTAAAACCAAAGAAAAATACAAAAACCCAATCCATGAACATCGTTTTGAAATGATATTTTACAAAGAATAAACAGAAAACCTAAATTGGTGACACGTATTGAATCTATTAAATATTCGTAAGAATGAAAATTTATCATTCCATTTTTCACATTTGTTGAAATTGATGCAATATCATGTCAATCAATTTATTAGAAAATAAAATTGGATTTATTTGATTGCGGACTTTTAAATATACTTATTATCTTGAGATGGGTTTTGGAGTCCTATAAATGATCACCAGTCACTGACATTGGATTTCACTATTTCTGTCTTGAGCCTCTTTCATCGAATTGCACAGGCTCAGACGTACATGTCCATGACCTTTCGATTGAACCTGATGGATTCGGTGCTTTCGGATCTCATCCCGGAAAGATTCGAAAAAAATATCTTTAAAATATCATCTCGAATCCTTCGAGGTGCATTGCGTTGCAAATTATCATGTTTCGCCCCGACAAACGACTACCGGCCTTATCAATGTTTTATAAATTTTAATTTTTGCTAATAGTGATTTATTCCCCAATATAATCTACATGTCATGTCATTGCCTTCAGTATTTATCCTGGAAACCGAATTAATTTAGATTTTTCGTAATTGATCGACTTTCCGAAGGCAGCACTAGCTCCGTTGATTAACGTAAGCGCCGCCAAAGCCTTCAACCTCGATTTAATCATGACGTCGATATCATCCAAAAATCCTAGATGTATTGAATCATCTTTTCATGAATTTGCGCATCTCAACCTACTAGCGTATTTTATATTAGCAGAAAAGGGCATCCTCCTGTCTGAGTCCCATCGCCACCTGGAAAGCTCCAACAGGGCGCCGTTAAAATATACTTCTTTGAACTATCCGGACACGTAAATCTTACTGACAACGTTTACTGCGCCTCTAGAAAATTCATTTCAAAAAATTGGTCCATAGTACACCAGCTGAATTTGAAACTGCTTTGGTATTCCATGAGAATTTCCTTCACATTGGATCCAATAGGAGTCATTTCAAACAATGTAAGCGCTATTCCCCTGCTAATATGGTTGACTAAATTATTGATATCTACATTTTAAGAGAGATAATTAGTAGCAGTACAATCTGGCTACTGTCTTCTACGGATATCAAACTTCCAAAGGTGCTCACCTGACCGATAACTGTTTAAAAAAAAGATTAAAAACAGTCATACTATCGTTCGATATAACTGCTGTAAGTCACGAATATCTGCATTCTAAGAGAGCTCATAAAAAATAATCATTCACCGATTCATGAAATCCATGGATATCTGATTTCACATGCAACTCACTCAATGGATGACGGATTTTCCTAAAAGTAATGATTTTTTGATGAAAAAACCTGTTCATCCGTTTAATCTAGCCATAAAATCACAGCCGTTTGTAATTGCAACCTCAACCGTTTCGCGTGTAATCGTCCGTGTACATCGGACTCATTAAAATAGCGTACGCACTATTTGTTATGCAAAATGTACTAGATAACTGCAATAAAGGTGCACTTTTATTCAAATTTATGACCCCAAACTGCCTCGATAGAAGGTAAGCTCACTTTGTTGTAGAAAGTAAAGTATTGCGTTTGTTGAAATTATACGACGATTCAGAAATATCGTTAATTGATCAACCAAATTCGATAAATGTAATATGCTTTTATACATCCTTCCATATATGCTTGAAAGCAAGTGTATTATTTTATTTCATAAAGAACATTTTAAATAGAGGATTTTTATTATAGAGATCGACGACATACGTAAGAATCTCAGTTTATCAAATATTAAGCTTCTTATTTCTCCACATATGATTTTCGGGCATTTTTAAGCGAATATGTCGTAATGAAACTTCTTAAACCGTATACCATGAAGGGTAGAACTGCAACAACCGATAATTTTTTTACAAGTATTCATTTTGTGTTAAAATTAAGATCTAAAAATATTTTGTTGCTTGTAACAATATACGCAAACAAGAGGAAACTGCCGAAAACTTGCAAACTGAAAAAAGACAGCATGGCTCGTTTCTTAACATTGTTGTACCAATCCAATGGATGCACACTTACCGCTTATAAGAGCAAACCAAATAAAAAAGTACTTATACTAAGTACAAAACATAAACACGTCAGAATTGATAAAACTGCTAAAAAATTACCTGAAACTATATCGTTTTATAATATTACTAGATTTGACGTCAATGTCACTGATCAATTGGCACAAAAATATAGCGTGAAATCAGGTTCCAGAAGGTGGCCAATTTAAGTATTTTTCAATATTTTAAATTTAGCCGAAATACAAAAATACAACAGAAGAAAATATCTCACGGAAAGAATGACCGACAAACTTTGGACAATTTTATTAATCTCCCAAAACATTGGCCACTAAAATGACGGTATGGTTTTTAGTTTATTTAATTTTTTTGTTAAATTTCTGTGCTCACATTTTTTATAGAATTTGCAACATTTGACGTAGCGATCGATGATTGATGTCTCAACTGGTGACGACATAGGCAGTAAGGAGTCATGACCTATATTTTTAAATATTTATAAAAATATTGCCTTTTATCAACATATATAATAGACAAACATGTTTTTACAATTACTTCGTTTAATTGGACAGTCCTATTAATATCCTACATGTATTAACAATGAACATAATTTAAGATAAAATTTAATATCTATACATTTATAATGTTTCAAGTTAATTTTGAATGGATCTGAGCAAACAGAAATTTAAAAAAAATACTTTATTTTTATTTGAAAAACCTCATTCAAAGTCATAATCAAAAAGCCCATTCAATCCTTCTGAATTTGCATAATTAGACGTTATAAAAGATTCCTCTCAATTTGACTTAAAGAAGAACTGCTATATTTTATTCGCTTCCTAATGATAACGATAAGTCTACAGCAATGTTTTTTTTTTCCTAAAAATGTATCTCAATATACTAAGTACAATAGATGAAATCTATATCATAAGTTTTAAGAAAATGTGTAAAAATTCGAATATGATTGACGTATTTAAATGTTTCTAAAGATGCATTTTTCTTGAATGTCTTACAATATACGTGGAAATAAACTTGCAGTCTGCTGCTTGAATGCCATTCTTTATTCACGATGGCTTGTCTTCTGACATATGATGTCATGTACGATGACTGTACCAAAGAAGAAGAAGTGAAAAGTGCACGCTTTGCATATGATATAATGTTCCGTCTTTGATTCAAAACGATTACGCCCAAGAATTAAAAGCATTTTTCAACAATGTGTGAAAAAAGGCCCTCTTATCGTTTGCATTCTTTGTGCTAATGAAATCCCGATTTTTTTCAAACTCGTCTCCCTACAAGCTTTATTCCCTCTAGCCGACTCCAGTTTCTACCCACGCGTATTATCATCCATTATCTGCCGGCTAGGAAATAATTTCTCTAGTCGCCCGTTTGAGTTTTATTTATGGCAGGCTGCAGAGCGCGGACACACCCTTATCAGTACAAACTACCATCTCTGGTAATAAAGTGCCTTTGGTAGGTACTATTTCGTGCGATTATTACTACCACCTTTTAAAACAGGGATATCCAATGCGAGGGCCCCGGTCTATATCCTCGTGTCTTCTATATGAAAAATGTATAGCGTTCTATTCACATTGTCTGCGTATTATAAACGCGAGCGCTATGACTGTCATTACACTTTAACTCCGTAGTAAAATTTATTATATAATGGCTTGATGAACGTTTATCTCTAATTTTAAGGTATCCGATGCTTATAATAATTCATAGCGGTAGCCCAATTAAGCTTAATAAATAAATTATTCACGAATATAAAATATCTACCACTTATGAAACAGCATCATTGAATATACACCAAAACATTCACCGTAAATAATTTGAATGGATTTCCTATAATTGAATCAAATGTATTTTTATTATTCAAAACAACTATGTAACAAAATACATTTCCAATAGATCTACTTAACTTAAAAAATCTGGAAATGGATTATCAATTTTGGTCATTAACATTCCTATGAAATAGCAGTTGGATCAATCGCGAAGTGATCTCACCCGCGAGACTGTTTTGGGAGCTGGCGGAAAAAACATTTATTCCCGCCGCCAAGACTATCGGTCGATTATTTTCTTCTTCACTAGGTACCTGCATCCCAATTTTACGCTCGCAAAGAAGGGCTTTAAATCTAGTGAATTTCCCATTCGAATATCAACAGTAGTTTGACGGCGGGTGTTTCATACCCCATGCTGCAGGAGGAAGGACAAAGGTTATGCTATGTCTAAAGGTTCACTGCCACCACGAGTCCAACCTAAGTTTGAAGGAGGCTGCAGTAGATGATAAATTTTAAGCGTAGTTAAATAAAGCATATAAAAGTATATTTCAATTAGCTTTGAATACAATTACGCATTTTGAGCATAAATCTTAAAGCTACCAAATATTCATTAAGAACAACATCACTCGATAATTATTTTTTTACGATCTGATAATATCACATATACGAAGTTTTTATATACAGAACATTTACTATACTCATGGGTACGTTTTTTAATGTAGTTACGCAGTATGGGAAGCTTAATCATTTTTTAAATATTAACAGTATTTCAACTGGAGTGCAAAAAGTCGATTAAATTGAATGCGGTTTTAAATGTCTTATCGCGAAGTCTGGGTTCATCGCTTTTATTCCTTATTTCCACTTTTGAGCTCGACTGAATGGATGCTGTGATATATGACGTTCAAAGGAATTTCCTATTCTGCAGAAGAACGCATACGGGAATCCCGAAAGAGCATTCCCAGATTTGAATAAAATTTCTAAAATACGTTTGCTCTCTGTTTATGAAAAATGTATATATTTAGCATATTTAGGTCAATTTACAATCAATGTCCACTGCGTGCATATCTCACAACACGTTATGATCATTAACTTATCACTTATCCATTAATTGTGTGTTCGTGCGGGTTAAATTAAAACAATTTATAAATAAGCGCATATTTAATCCAATATATTCATACTGTGAATTAGTGGTTTTCAACGCTAGCAATAAATGCTGAATATTCCGATTCGTCCATGGCGCTTAATGACCCTCCATAAAAGCTGCGATATCCGATTCGCACTTAAATAAATACATTTTTATTATAATTTTCATCGAACCGCTAGGGCAGAATCGGTCATGATAGACAAAATATGATGAAAGTAAATATTTCGTTAATGGCCCATAAAGTTGGAAGGTTGACAATCCTAGGCCGGATTCGCTAAAATGGACCGACAAGTGAGCAACGAGGCGGCTAACTGAACACGCAGCATTGCTTTATGATCCAAAAAATACCGAAAGCATTTTCGTGATTTAGTTTATGGATTAACATCGGATTGGAAATTGCACCGCATCTGATTACGTCAGTTTATAAAGTCAATGGCTTGTTAATACAAATTTGGGCTCCCAACTTTGAACGAACAAAGGGCGATCGAATTCAATGAACGACTAAGTAAAAGAAGTTTGAAAAATTATGTCTTTTATCAGAAGGAGCGGAAAAAAACATATTTATAAGCAGTTTGAATTTAATTAAAAAATATTTTTTATTATTTTTTGTATGTTCGTTGTAAATCGACTGTATTTCCATGAGAATGCCATATGAAATATCAATACTATGAAACAAAATATGATGCTTCAAATTTGCATACTCTGATATATCATTGTAAAGCTGTAATAAAATTTACATCAAGTAGTTAACGCCTCCACAGACTATTGACTCTCATAATACTAAGAAATCTAAATTTATATTTAAATTGATTTTGCTACCCATAATACTCATAAATTGAATTTATTTATTTATTTTTATAGCGAGCTAGAGTTAAAAAATCGGACGTTGTTAAGTTATAAGTACCATCCATACTTGCACTTAAATCTTGGAGCTTATAAAGATTTTCCTGAATAAATTTAATAAAAATATCTTAAACATAAAAATAATTTTCTTTGTCGTGACCCTAGCAAACTGGAAACTCTTCAAGTTTAACACTTATTGAATAATTTGCATGACATGTAGTATATTGTTCGAAAGGGTATAAACTAGATATATTTTTAAAAGTAAACTAAATTTAAAAAAGTTGTTAGATTTTTTTTTTAGAGAATTTAGAAGGTGACATTTCTCATTCGTTTGCATATTTTATGTGATTTTGAAAGGTCATTAGTAATTTTTTTTCAAACCGATAGCATAAAATAATGATTTATTTAGATCAAAAATACAAAGCAATTTATAAAAACAGTTATTTCGTGATATTACAACAACAGATTAAAAAAATTACGATGGTTTAATGGTGAAATTTTGGGTATTTTTTCAAAATGTTGAAAAAAAAATGTTTTAACAACCCTGACACTTAGGACATATGATTTATGTGTGAATCATAGTAAAAGACCCCCTAATACCAAAATAAAATTATCGATCCATGTACAAAATACCCTGTATATATTGGTTGAATAAATTAATTTAGTTCTAGTTAATCTAGTTCAATGCTTAAGAAAAAATAAATCTAAGCATGATCAGATTAATCATCTATTAATTGGGCAAAATATCGTTAAAAATGTGTGTAAAACATTTATTAGCGCATAATGTGAGAACAAGAAACACTCCCCATAAAATAATATAGCAAAACTTAACTTTTCAGGCTAGCAAATAAGCTTCAGCAGAAAGTCGTTAAACGGGGTCATCGATTTCGGAGAACTCCCGTGTGTGTTTCATAATGTTATAAAATATATAGTGTCTGTACATAATAAAACTTGTATGCAATAAACAACAACACTATGGTTCAAAATTCTAAATTTCGCAGCATCAAATATCAGTATTCAATTTTAAATGAATAATTCTGAAGATTGTTATTGTACGTAACAAGATTGTTCCGATTGAGAGTATACTTCCCGTTACAAAAATAAACTTTTGCTCCCCTGTTTGCAAAGTACAAGCCATTCGGGGTAGGAAAAAAAAAGAAAAATATGTAAATTGAAAACATTTATCGCCTTTACGCAAGGAGCGTTAAAAAAATCGGGCCGATATCAATCCATTTGAAAAATTAAAAATGAGATTAGGGCGCGAAAGAGGGTTGGGAAAGCCAATAAAAGAAAAGCCTTCACCTTTTTACTGTCGATTTATTCAAATTTCCCTGTGAAATTTCTTCCGTACCATTAGAACCGGGCCTCGGAAACGGTTGTTTATCAAAACACCGGGGGACCATTTTCTATCTTTATGGTTTCCCTAACGTACCATCATTCCGAATCCGTCTTCCCGACCTTCTTTCGGCAAAACAGCCTCTATGCATCTACTTCTTAAATACTACCAAAGATTATTTCGCATCCGGCATAAACCTTAATGAACATTCCTTAAAAAAAATGTCAATAAATAAATCAAAGTTAACAGTTCGAAGACACTCTTTATGGCGCAAAGTGTATTTTGCGCTCGAAGCTTAAAACTCTAAGCAATTGAATCGAATTATACAGCCTTGATATAATTTAATATTTTGCATGCATATTTTGAATTGTATTTATGAAACCAAGACGTGTATTGTTAAGAAAGCAGGATGATAAATCATATTTTTGTCTCAGTAATCTTGCTTCTCTCAGATGCACCTGATACGCTACTCTACCAATTTGTTCACGTCCATAAAAAAGTTTCTTCTTTCTCGTGAAATATTTGCATTTATTATTTAAAGGATTCTTTTCTGCAAAAAAAAATTGAAAACTCGGAGCGATCATAAATTTTCAAATCCATATAATACTTCAATCATTTAGATATGCACATGAAATTAAATGCATGTCTGTTCTCTTCTGTGTTGATTAAGGTGCTTATTTTTTAGACTTAAAATAAGAAAAGTCTTCCGGCTGCGAGACTTCTATGACGATAGCGACGATGGGCTAATTCCTCGAGGATGATCTTGGCCAACTCAAAGTGAATACTTCCGACGATGGATAAATATCTAGAATTTTTAGAGCTTCTAAAAAGAATCAATTTTCGTATTCCGCAATTTTGATGATAATATCAATGTCCTTAAACCCGTCTAAGAAATATTTACGATCTACAATTAGTTATTGAATAAGATCATAATTTGTTTTTTTATATTATAGCTTTAATTTGTGTAAAAATAATATTAAATATTATAATATGTTTCATTTCTAAAAACTTTACATCCGATCCTCAGCGTTCTTTAATTATTTTTAAGAAAAAATTTAATGAAGAAAGTTAACTGAGACTGTCCCATTTTATAAAAGTTCATCCCCTTAATCATCCATACTTGATTTTCTTTTTCATTGTGAACTTATGCAACTGCATCAACTTTTTAATAGTGAAGCTGTAATAAACTATCTATGTATTTATGGAAATTGATTTATTGGATAATTTGCACGTATTGTACAAATATTATGTCCAAAAACATGTTGTATGTCATTGCTTGTACGATTATCATATTGAAATTAATGAACAATTAAAACATTTTCAACGGATGGCATACTTGTCCAATGCTCACATTTATCATGTTTATTTGTTCGTATTTTTAGCAATTGAATTTATGTCTCATCAACTTGTTAACCCCATTTTTCAGATGCGTTTACTTTCAGTAGTTTTTAACGATAATTTTAAATTGGATTTTGTCGATTTTTCATGGTGAATTCGCATTTTTAAATCTACTGCCAGAATATCATTCGATAAAATCTGTTTACGGCTTTGAATTACAACCAAATAAAAATGTTGGAAATAGCACGGGACTTTAATCTGCAGGAGTGAGTTGTATTTGTGGGTCAGTCGTTGGACATGCACTTTCATGAATCGATGCTCTCTGCAGACTAAGTCCACAGCTTTTCCGGATATTCGTTGCAGCGCATTTTGGGGAATAAATAATGCTGCATTAAAGCTTTTCCTCCTGCAGACGGAATCCTGTATTCAGAACTACCCATAAACGAAATGCCAGCTGGAGATTCAACCATTCTATTTACTTAACTCGTAACAAACTGATTGGAAAATGGTCGCAGTCCTTACTAGTACACACGGAACAAAAGTTTCCATAAAACAATTAAATTTGAGCTTTTAAAATATTTGCATACAAATTGGTAGACTTATATTGCTTATTGTAGAGTCTAGTGGTTGTGTTTTGCTGCAATATGTTTGATTAGTGAATTCACTATGGTTCAAAAACTTAGTGTAAATTTAATTAACATAAATCTTAAATTTACTTTCATTCTATTGCTTTAATTTTATTTAATAATAAATGATCCGTTTGTAACCGGAGTATGGTCCATGTTTACTATAAAAATATCGTTTCTATATATTCTATTGGCATAAACGAAATATAAAAGACCATTAAAGATTAAATTTGTGAAAACGTAATGCAAAAATATTAACAAGAATAGTTTGATCTAAAATATTGGAATGCTCCTAAGGAAACCAAATAAGGGCTGCGAAGAAAAGTAATTTATCATTTCAGATTCGATCAATATTCGATGTATTTTTAGCGCATTTAATTGTTGCTATTATAAATATGTTTGTTTAGTTGAACAAATAATCATTTAATTGACATTTACTCAAGGCGTAATTAATTTAGCATGCCAAAATACTTCTAAATTAAATTCTTAACGTCAAAGTATGAAATAGTCCTGTGATCTTTGGGTTTAGGAAAATGGAATGGGGAATAAAAGTGCATTACTGGAAGAGAAATTTTAGACTTACAGATGCTGGTATGAATTATTAAAAGTATGTTATTTATGAAAATAATAGTAATGAAAATTTCGCTGTCTCAAAATATGTTATTGAACCATATGGCATTTAAAATTAAAATTTAAACAAAATGTATGTCTGTCTGTTCACTATATATTTTATTTAATTACTATCTGTTAAGGTCGATAAATTAATGTACTTAAAATATCGAATAAAATTATACAATAGACGGGCGTCGAATGGAAAGACTCTCTTCGCTAGATAACTATTTATTCCACATTACAGATAGAGAGAGAGATCTGGCTGCAAGAGGGACGACCTCCCGCAGCCAAGGCTGACCGACGACTCCCCCGACTCCCGCCTCCTGCGCGTCACTACCCAATCGGCAACGGTGCACGCGCAAGAAGCAATCGGTCGGTATGCAGGTTAACAGCGCTATACGTAGATATGGTAAATCGCCCACGCTACACTCTTCCTCCCTTAATTTTGACCATCCTCGGTCGAACATGTGCTTTATATAAAACAAATTTCCAAAGAATAGTAAAGGTTTCACAGTTGTCTTGGAAATGTCTTGTCTTGATCTTGGAAAAGAAGGCAAGCTACACAGTCATCTGAAACTATGATATAGCTGGCTGGGCTTTACAAATAAAACTCGAAGATGATGTTACTATTTATATAAAGCACATGGAGAGAAAAATATGTGATATAGATGATAATACTGTGAATCCTATGACTGGATATTCCTAGTTCTGTATTAAACTACGTGTAGCTGCACTATAATGATGAAATAATTGTTCCTAAAAAGATAAAGAATGAGGATCTAAAAGAGTCAATGAATTGTTATACAGTTTCTAGTTTTTAAAAATATATTTGAAACGGTCTTAGTTCAGAGAAAGAAAATCATTTTATCAAGTCGGTTAGCGATTGAAAATATTTCACCAGAATATTTTCTGCGAGTAAATTTTAATTTTGATTTTCTTTTTTATTTTTTACATCGTACAAAAGAACGCCATAAATTTAAATTGAATATAATAACAAAAAATATCTCAGTCGATCTTGTAAATAAAATATTTCCAAGAAAACATCCAAAGGAAGCGCTCAAAATATATTTTAATTGGACACTTGGTTATTATTATGAGATTCGAGATCATATTGAAGATATGCTAAAATCGACCAGTGCAAAAGAAGCGCCGTGAAAGCATTTTCGTGTCGTTGCCGAATTTTCTCAAAGTTCACAATTTCCCCTACAAAGTTGTACTTTGTTCACGGTGTAATGACAGAGAGTTCACAGAAACGAGTCCCAATTAATATTATCGTTACGGATCTTTTGACCTAATTTTTAATATGCAAAAAATACGCTCCATGGAATTTTTACATAGACAAGTGCCGTTGTCCCATTTTCAAGTGGCAGCGCCGTTCGGGTTTTACATTGATGTGTGTGTGTACAAATTAATAACTCGATGTTTCTCCGGAATACAATATCTCGAACAAAGGAGACGCCATTAGGGAAACCCTTAGGAATTGTATGAAATAAGGGTTATCGCATAAAATGGAAGTACGTTTGGGAAATCTTCTTACGATATTACGCTCGAGACGTATCTGCTAAGTGCTTGAAAATTTCATGCCTTATGACATTATTTCGTATACTTTTTATGTAAGATGAAATTATTATGTCATAATGCTTCATTTTAGTACATAATGGTAATACAGATGGTAAGTGTTCATCTTTGAATCGATTACTAAGCTTTTGAATTTTGGGCATAAAATAGCAGAATGAAGAATACTGACATTTGTTTCTCTGACAGATTGTTGAACTCTTTTTAAAAGTTTTTTGCAATACTTTGAATTGGTAGTTGATTAATCACTATATTTTCTTCTGAACTAATTACATGCTAAGCTGTGTCACTTTCCTTAATTAACTAAAATAAGCAATCGAATTTGTTCCATTTTAAAAATGCGACATTCATTAAAAATATATATATTTATTTATTTGGCATATTATAACGAAAATGACCCATGGCAACATATTAGAAAAAGGGAACCATCTCTTTATATCTGAAGAATTAAACATAAATATATTGGAGAAAACTAGCATCATTATATCTCCACCCGTCCATTATCTTTCGAGCCTCCCACCAATTCCATACCTCCAGCAGATTTTTTTAATTGATAAAGGTCTAAGAACTCGTTCATATTACGGCTCAGCATCTTTATTTTATACGTATTCTGTGTTTAATCTCGCAAATTTAATAAAAATATGATTTTATACGTAAAGCCCTTGTGCCCTTGTGCCAAATTAATAATTAACACATATGTTTTCGTTTAAATTACATAATAAAAATTATTCAAACCGGAGATAATAGCTTTATGAGTATACAATCTTTGTATTTTGTTGTTTGAGATGATTTTCATCTTATGCATTTTTTGACCTTTATTATTTGATACTAAAATAATTTATAATAAACGTTTTCAATCCCCTTATTTTTATTATTTTCCAGATAAAATAGCTGTCCATTTGTATATCTTATATAAAGTCGTTTTCTGCTCATTAAATTTTCCTGCAATTTGTGCATAATGTTCCTATTATATTTTATGCTTCTCTCGTTTATCTTAGCTTCTTGTTCTATCTTGCATTTATGTTTTTTTCATTGCTAGTACTTGTCTCATCTTTGCTTTTTAAAATCATCTCCGAATGCATCACTCTATCCGAAAAATTTAGTTAATTATTTTGTTTATCTCCAACAATTACATTTTTGCAACCGAATGGTTTTTTCTTAATTTTTAATAAAAAAATAAATAAATATAAACGTAATTTTTAAGAGAAACACACGCATTTTTCTTCCTCATTTGGTGTCATTTTTTCACAATTTTCGCTTTTGATGGTTTTTCTTTTTTTTTAAGGTAACTGATGAATAAAATATGGAGGAAAAACTTACTTCATATGATGACTATTTTATCATCCTACAAACTTATTGAGTGATGTTTTAGTCTATGCAGGTGTCGACAAATGTAAGACCGATAGACATATAAGAACGTGAATATCAGGTTTTCTACAAAATCTGAATTTATAAATGCATAGAATTGCCATAAATAGATATTCACTGACCAAATTACTTTCAAATTATAATTTTATACAATTTGATTTTCCAATCGTGGCTCTCCATATTTCGTGTTTCAAACATCCACGAAACCACAGAATGAATTTAATTTTGATCAGTCAAATTTAAAATGTGATTCATGACAAAATGCAAAAGCCCAACCACATATCTAATTGATTGAAATTCAAAGTTTCTATGTGTATTCATTAAAATTTCCAATGGAATAAAAACGCAAAAACCACTTTATTTGACATTCGCTACTTGACACAGGAGTATAAATATGGGATTCGATACATTTCGCTACAATTTAAGTACATCTAAAACCAGATTAATCTACCATGTAGCAAATCCATGTCGGATTACTCGACTAATTGTTTGATTCGCTACGCCATAATGATTTCATTTAACTAGTGTAATTATTCGACGTGTTGTGTGTTTTTGCTGCAGGCTACTTTTGCCAAAAACTACCCCTACTGCAACATAACAACGCTGAAATGTTATTTTGAACAATCGTTGTTTTCCATCTGCTATGTTTTTATTGTGTTCTTGCTGTAAATGCTGCGATTTAATGTATTCCTCTCAGCATAATTTAGGGTTGTATAAATTGGAATGAGAAGGGTACTCTGAAATTAATGCAAATATTTAAATCACTCGAGATTTGATGATATTGTTTTAGTAACATTCGTTGTTATCTATCCATGCTCGCAGCAATCGGAGCAACGATCAACAAATTGAACTCAGATGCCATTAAGGGTAGCTCAGATCGATTAAACTCAATTTTGTATTGAGATCAAATCGATAAGGACGATTGAGGGTTGTTTATTTATACACGCATACTTGCCATCGAATCATATACATATATTAACTTATTTAACATTCAAGATAATTATATAGTTACATTCCATGATTCATTTAACATTGTAATACACGCTTTTATTGAAATCTACTATCGCCCGCACAAAGTATCCTTCCGCGTTATATAAATCTCCATTTCCATTGTTAGATTTGAAATACATACTATAAAATAAGACAATTCCGACATTATTTCTATACACCATAGAAAATCTACCATAATTCACATAACGGTGAATTTTCTAGAATATTACATCAATTTGCTTTTAGTAGTAATTTTATTGCATGTATGAATTCACAGTGTGGCCGCATTAACAAATTTATACACATCAATCAGTCTATATTTTTTCTTTAAAATTTATTGAATCCCTTACACATTATATATAAAAGGGATATATGATTTTACTCCACAAAGAAACTAATTTTTATGGGCTTAATTCATAAGTACTGTAGAAACTTCCAGCTCGGAGACTATACCGCATTATCTTTATTTTATGAACATCTATCAAAATAATAATGGAATTATTATTTTATATCAGAATCTTTATATGAGTTTATGTGATGTTGTCTTTCTTGTTAGCGCATTGGCTGTGATGACTACATGAGGACCTTCTTTTAAATCCATCCAATTCCTGCTTTCTATTCCCATAGGTAACTCCTCGTAGCCTTTCTAGACAGGTCCTCGACATTTCTCTTTCTTCAAGGATGGAAGATCACCATGATCTTGATTACGCAACTTTTCCTCGACAGTCAAACAATAAAGGCAGTCGACCACAGTCTGCGTCTACGTACCTTCCGTCTTTTTCTAGCGCAAAAAGCGTGCTCTGTCTTCGTTTTAACTACATATCACACAAACTCACAATGTTCTGGTAAAATAATAACTAGAAAAAATACTCTACAAAGAATATAAGATTATTAATTTTAGAACAAAATTAAGTTATGAGTTTAGAGCTATGATGAGAGTAATCTGAGATGGAAGGAATACTAGGATAGAGTGAAATTCCTGTTATATTTTTGAACTTATTTTTTAGGTTCTATTTTTGATCTATATAATATATCTTCAATGGTTAATATAATAATATAAAATTGGATCGTTACTCACCGAAACACAGACGAAATATGCACATGTTTAGAGCAAATATAATTAATCTGACAGTTGAGTACAATTTTACGCTTCGCTTAGCACTATTTGTCACTTTTATAATATTTGCAGAAGAATCATACTCTGATAAATTTAATGCAATTTTATGTACGTTAAAGATAAAAAAGCATACTTGCGAGACATAAATTTGTTTAAATTACGAGGACATTTCTTTGAATGAAGAGGTTTTACCTAGAACTGTATTTTTCCTTAAGTTCATGTTTAATTGACTGACCATTAGGGATGATCACAACATTAGGCACCATCTCTGAAGTGAACGAAATCCATAAAACCACTCTTTTATACCAAATGAATTGTGTCCTAGTTGTATTTTTGCGCTTATAGAGACGTTCTGGTATATATTTATAAAATATATCTAACAACAGCCTAATTCTATTCTTATCTTAACGTTATTCCCTGTGAAAAATTCACTAGCAGGTACGTTTCCACCCTCGAATCGACAGGTTTGTTTAGATATAGAACTCCTTTCGATATATGTGAATCCTATGTATTGTTTATGTGAAAAGAAATTTCCTCGGGGACTCTTTTATCTCTTTGGTGGCTAATGGCGGTCACTCACCGTCCTCTTTAGTTTTTTCCCATAAAATCCGGACTTTTCCAGAGACTGCGACATTTCTTACAGAAGCCTGATACGATGTCTCTTTAGCGCTAAAAGTATCCGAGTATGTTTGTTTATTTGTGTATATATTTGGCAAGTCTTTGCGAATGCAATTGCCAAAAAAGCTCATGGAAAAATTAACTCAAAAAATATCAGATCTCCAAACCACCCTTAAATATATCTTCGCAAACTGCAGCTTAAATTGGCTTTGTTATGCAACCTTTTAAGATCTTAAAATTATTCTTGCATGTATATAAATATACATTCGTATTATATATGCTAACGAACCAATTAATCAACATCAATCATAATAATTAATATTATTTTGCTGCTGTAGTCATTAATAATGAAATCCACAATGACATTTGGCATTTCATAACTCAAAAATTTGCATTTATTCAACAGCCCGCCGCAATATCAATTTTAAATAATCACTCTCACCCAAAGAGCATTCCAAAAGTAATTATTTACACGATAAACTTAAATTAATTAAATCAGTCATGTTTGCTTAAAAGGCTTTTTTGGCCTTGTGTGATACTCAATTTAGTTAAATTCAGTATTTCACTTTTAATTAATTAATTAATTAACATAGGCATCCTGATAAAACCCACATCACTTTTTTTCGCGGAACACTTTATTATGCGCAATATACGCTACTCTAATAAAAGTGGTAGATATTTCGAAAATCTCATTTACATACTTGCTAATGTACTCTGGCATACGCTGTTATAAATAATAAATAAATAAATAAATAACCACACCACATTTCGTCAAGGAGCATTTTATATATTAAATAATAATAAAACACCGAAATCACTCTAATGAACCGGATAAAACCGTGGTTTTCTATTATAAAAATGTTATTTGCAGAAATGCTGACGTATCTTGTTGATTTTTTTTAGTGAAATTAACAGTCCGATAACAGAGAAATAGGATGAATATCTTGACAGCACAGGATAAAGTTAAAAAGTTTCTGCTTAAACTGGAACTTTACCAAAACAGAGTTCAAGTTGGCGATATATCGATGTTTACACAGCCGTGTGAGCTATAGACAAATGACAAATCTGAAAAAATCACATTAGAAAATTCTGTGATTCACCATTTATCTGCAGTAAAAGACTCACTAAAGTAATATTTCCCGGATAAATAACTGAACTAGCTGAACTAGAGTCTCTCCAAGACAACAATGATCTTGGTTAAGACAAGCAACATAAGACTTTTATGATCCGAAAGCGAACGGACACGCTTGGAAGAATTCATTTTGAGGCATACATAAATCGTCACGGTTTTTATTTTTTTCCAAGAATTTATTATATTGAATCGTTTTATATAATAAATGATTTTATATGAAACTAGCTGTTGAAATAAAATACTATTTTATCATTTTATAATCCATGCGTTATCACGAACACACAGTGAACAAACGACACATTTTTTTTCCTGTATTAAAAGAAAAAAACTGTGTTGTTTAAAACAGTACAATATAGATTGTTATACATTTGGCTACATAAAAATATATGAAAAATTTTACAGTGGCTCTCGTATAAAATGGGAAATCATGCGTGCTAATCACATGCCTTGTCATAACTTGCCATAAAATATAGCCCGTTTTTTTAATCCGAAGGTCCAAATAATGAATCAAGTGCGGACTAAGCCAATTTCATGTAGGCTTTTAAGGCAATAAATCAAAATCGACGAATGAGAAAATATGTTGTTCCATTCCACACCAAATACGTACTCCCATTTAAGGGCTTGTAGATTTATATTTATTACACATGCCCTATCTAGACTCGACTTGAAAAATTTGGATCGATATCGGTGTTTAGCAATTACGCCGCAGTTCAAAGGCTTAACGATATTTAAATCTTCAAATGAAATACACATTTTTGCTGTTTTGTCATTTGGCTCGTTAAATACATTCAGCATCTGCTTGGTCCAGAGTGTATGAATCCCGCATTTGCATTACAGGACATATTTAAGAGCCTCGGTAGAAGGCTGTTTAATGGGTCGGATTGGGCTAATTTCAAATTCATGGCTTTGTGAAATCCCTTGCTGGCTGCATACATGTATAACGATACCATCAACGTATCTCTTTAATATGTTTTGCTTATTTATTACGCTCGAGATACCCCCTGCCCAATTTCAACTTTTAGCATAAAAACTATGCGCACGCAACTAATGTAGCCCTCTTCTATTCTTTATGAAGACCCTCATATAGAAAGCTCTTGTTTAAATTACTTTTATTCTATGTAAATATGTATATTTAATGTGATTTTGTGGAGATAATGTGGGAACTCTCAGCTTTTACCAGACTAACAAATTGTCTTGCATTACCAACGGGCGCCATCCTTTTTAATTGCCTCTAAAATAACTATAATTACAAAATTATTTCGGCTACATGAATTTAAACCATAGTGAAAATAATATTTTAATAATATCATTTTTTTAGAAAATAATTTTGATGATGAATAATCCATCTATTAAAAGTCTTATATAAAGCAAGGTGTGTTAAAAGTCATAAGTCATTTTTTTAAATTTCAAACTTAAGCTTCCATTACAATGCTTTTTGATTGATTGGCAATGATAAATTATAGCAATCAAACAATTTGCTATGATAGCTATAATGTTTAGTCAATTTTAAATGACATTCAGTTATCAGAGTGGTCGGAATTGATTGTTATTGTGTAATTAGCAATCGGTAAGTTTGGATGTTTTTGATCCCCTTTTTTATTGAACCTATTAAAAACTGCCATAAGTTTCTTCGATAAATGGCAACTCAAGATCAATGAAAAATAAAACTGAATCGATCATGTTTTCTATCAAAAGAAACCGATCTCCTCCCTTCACAGTTAATGTGGGTTCCTCCAGAGTTACCTCCTCAAGCTCAGTTAAATATCTCGCAGTAATTCTTGACTCTCGACTAAAATGGAGAGCGAACCTTTCCTCGACCAAGATGGAAGGAATGGCGGCATTAGGCGCTCTTAACACAATATTTTATCGAAAGAGTGCACTTTCGTGCACCAATAAACTTTTGATCTATAAAAGCCTGATTCGTCCGATGTTGGCTTACGCCGCACCAGTCTGGAGCAATGCGGCGAAGACCAATCTCACACAGCTTCAAGTAGTTCAAAACAAGGCAACTAAAATTGCTTACAACACACTTCCATACACTAATCTAAAAAGACTTCACCGAAATATATAGAAAAAGAAGTACCCACAAAATTCCCAAACATTTACTGCTCGATACACACTAGCGGATATGCTGGTCTACTCTGTCTCGGAAATCCTGTAAATCCCTTAGGTTACGTTTTAGTTTATATCAAATCTTTTCTTGAAAGGGTTTTTCACTAAATTAATACACTCATGAAATATACTCGCAGCCTAATTGATATTTTTTGTAATTAAGATAAAGATATATCTATAAGTTAAAATTAAGATTTTTTAATATATTAACTGCTAGATTTAAGTATTAATGTATTTTGTAATATTTTCAATAAAGCATTATTATTATTATTTATAGAACCTACCAATTATCAAATGTATGTCTGTCTGTTCACTATATAACAACTTTGTATGACTTTAGAACAAGACTTAATTTCTTTAATATGACAATGATGCTTAGTTTAAATATAATTATTATATCAATTTTTTGAATGCTGTGATAGAACGAGAGTCTGTCGTTTGTATATCCATAGGAATGCTCTGAATTTAAAATTGTCAGTCAGTTCATTACTCTTTAATTTAACGATTCGATTACATTGTGTTCTTCTTCTTTAAGTGTCTTATCGGCTATGGATTTATAAAAAGTGATCTTCACTTTTCAATGGAAGAATTGTTCATGTAGTAGTTTCTTATTTGTCTTATACGAAATTTACTTCGTACGCAACCCTGCAAAACTTTATAAATCGCCCCAGTATTTAATTTTTCTGATTTAAATAATAAATATAAACTTGGATCGAGATAATTGATCAGAAATATTAATATTTTCATTCTATTAAACATTTGGTCTAGACAAGATATGGGTTAAATTAATACTCTAGATTTGAATCCAAATCGTTATCACATAAGGCCAGGTAATAAAAATAACGAATATCAAAGTAAAAACTTTTTTATTTCGTAATGAAAAATCATAGGGATATTTTTATAATAACTGACTAATATCGATAGATCGAGATATATACGAACATTTATCGATTTTTTTATTAAACATTCAGCATTATTGATACTTTGAAGATCTTCGGTACATAAAGAAAGTCAGTATCAAATCGACGAAGCTTTTGTTGTGTATTTCTTTTCAATATATGTGATACGCAACGTTATTAGTGCGTTGTTACCAGAAAACTTGATCCCTTATACCTTAGGCGGCTTAGGAAAGTGATCGTGAAAAACAACGGAAATGAGAAAAGTTTTCACAAAAGGAAACATGACGTAAAAGAAACAATGACGCTACACGTACAAATTTGACCCTTCATTAATTCGCTACGTAGACTTTTATCGAAATTCGGTAACGCCCCGGCACTGTGCCCATGAAAATAATTTATTGTCAGATTTGCTTGCAACCCTGCGGATCCTGAGCCTTAAAAACTTTTTACGACATCGACGCAGGGCGATATAATCTGACCAGTTTGCCTCCAGCGGCATTAATTCGGGTTGTATGCGAATAAATAATAGTTGATTCCGCCGGATTCAGCATTTTCAGATCTTTTGACCAAATTGCATTAAAAGCTCAACTGCAAAATAATGGTCGGCCCGTTTTAAAGTCTACCGTCAATCAAAGTGCCGCCTACGTAATTGCTCCGAGTGCTCGTAATGTGGTCTGCATACGGCCTCCTATAAAATTTAAAATGTTAACCTTATTCCTTTGTATAACGAAGGACAATTTCAACATTTTATTCAGCAGTTAAAATCAAGGGCTTTGATGGAATGGTGGAATTAAAATTGCTGATCGAACCGGATCAAAGCTACCCTTTACGAGGGCCTCATTAGATAAAATCAGATATAAAATACTTTTTCAGACGTTTCTTTTTAGGTCAAAATATTTCCGTGTCACTTCACTGTATCTTCAAAGTAAATAATGACATCCTTAATCATCAATCACCGAATATTTTCCTTTTGCAGAACCTTTGCTTGATTGCTAAATACAGTTTTTCATGACGGCATATTTATTTTAATAAGGACTTTTGTATTATTCCAACAATCATTTTTGGAAATATTATCATCTCCATACGTGTTCATGTCACAATTATTAATTTAAATACTGTACAGGTTTCAGGAAGATTTTAAGGTTTACAAAATATTGCATCATATTAATATAAAATATTACAGTTTATTTTTCCAAAAGAGATTAGCCTAGCATTATTTAGAAGAAGAATGAAAATGGTCAGAAGAGAAAGGAAAATAAGATTTATTTATCAAGTTCTTTATTATCGTAACAAGAGAAAGACTACTGCTAAGAGATCAAGAAGTCGGCAGGAAGAACATGTTTTTCCGTTATTAAGGCTGTCGAATACCTCCACTTTCTTCCATGTTTGCACCCCTAAGAAAAGCCCAGACAATGGCCTATCTCAGTTAGATGACTGGTGAGAAGGCGGGCATCTTATTTGGACAAAGCTAAATCCAGCTACAAAAATAACGGAGGGAGCACATCTTCCCATGGTCAAGTAGTTTTTTCTCTTTTCTTGAATCTGCGTGTCTTTATTAGTAGTCCTGATTTCATTAGTACCGGTGTGAATCTTATTCAACATGCACTAATATCATCCTCTTAAAATTTAATTTATGCAAAAATCTTTCATTGAAATAAAATAAACGGTTTATGTTTTAATGTGGATATTCAATACTGCTAACACCCTTTATTTTTGATCAATGCTCTGCGTTCGTTCAAATAAAAATATAAGATTTTAAATCAAATGATTTGGCAATTTCGATTCATAAATTTTCTATGCTTCCATATAGCCACCTTGCATGATTTATTTGAGATATATATATATATATATATATATATAAAATATGGAAGTCAAAATCCCATTAGTCTCCTGATGCATTTCCTGATTCACAAAGCAAAACTCAATTTTGGGAACGGTCCCATCTGTTTCTGGTACAACGCCTTAATGCAATTCTGAAGAATAGGCCTGTCAGATACATTTGTCATTTTTCTTTCAGGAAAAATCGTCTCATTTTCCCCTAAATTCACCCTTGCATTGAGAACAGGAGGTATAAATCCATGTAGTGTAGAATGGGCTGACGTTTATGGGGGAACATCTCATGCACTACAAAAGCCGGGTCATTAGGGCCTTGTCCGTCCGCGGGTCGTTAACTTTACGTTTGTCACATGGTCGAAGGCTGCTGAGGGACCAAGACCTCAACCCAAGCTGTCCTTTATTGCGCCATATAAACTTTTCATATTTCCTATGCGTAAACATCGTTCGCGTAATGCCGGAAAAGCGATACGCGCCCCCTAGCTTTGACTGTCTTTGGATGTAACATCTTTCACATTTTGACATTTTCAAAATTTTCCGCCAAAATTAATATTAAACACGCCTTTGCGAATTACAGCTGAAGATATATGAGACATCGGCGATAATTTTCATAATTACTTCCTCATATAATGCTTTGCCTGACAGCATGACATCCCCTAACAATTATCAAACCACAACTGACGCGATCCCTCTCGCCAAATGAGCGCTAATACGTATAGGATAAATGAGTCTTCATAACTGAAAATCCAGCTGTGTTCACTTCAATCATTTTTCATCAATCACTCATTTAAAATTAATGAATATGACATCAATATCTATCAGTACATTCATCCTATATAAATATAAACACACAAATTTCCATCGCTATCATAGTCACGCATTACAAACTTATTAATATTATATAATTATTATCTGTTTAAATGGTATTCAATGTAAAAAAGACATTGTACCTTAAGAATCATTTGGTTCTAAACTACGGTTGTATAAGATTTTGTTGATTTAATAGATAGATTATCTAAAGTCACGAGGGATCAAGTGTTGACATAATAGATTAAATCTTGAAAAAGTTATCTTCAACAAAACTCAATCGTTTATCTTGCCGTTTTATTTGAGCTTTTCTAATTGTCGACAATATACTTCTGCAGTTATTATTTCACCCGATTTAAGAGGCATCAGCTATATTCTACGAAACACATTAAAGAACCTTCTAAAATGGAACAATAATTTATTTTATGAATTGCAATTGAAGCATCAATTAATTTTCTGATTCCATTTAAAGCAACTAAGCTATAACTAAAATAGGTTTCAATTTCTACATATACAAGATGTTTTGCACATGGACCGATTTTTTTTGTGGTTAAAAGGATATTTTTTTACGTTTCACACATAAGCCCTATGTCCTGAGTGTCAGGGTTGTCGAAATATAATTTTTTTTTTCAACAATTTTAAAAAATACCCAAAATTGCACCTTTAAATCGTCATAACTTTTAATACCGTATTAATTATACAAAATAACTGTTTTTATGTTTTGCAATGTTTTTTATCTAAATAAATCATTATTAAATTCGATTGGTCTTAAAAAGTAGTTCTGAGCTTCCAAAGTCTCAAAAATGTGCGAACGAATGAAAAATGTCAACTTCTAAATTCTCTAAATAAAAAGCTAACAACCACTTTGAACTTATTTTAGTTTTTTAAAAAAATCTAGTTCATCCCCTTTCCAACGATATGCTACATGTTATACAAATCATTCAATAAGTCGTCAAACTTAAAGAGTTACCAGTTTGCTAGGGTCATGATTAAGAAAATACTTTTATGTTTAAGATGTTTTTATTAAATTTATTTATAAAATTTGTTCAAATTTACCAAATCCAATGGTGTCAGGTCTGAAGACCATGCGAACCATGGAATAAGGTACGTCCCCAGGCAAATGAATCCAGTGGTGTTCGCTCTAGAGATCGTGCGAGCTACGGAATAGGGCATTTTTTTAAAAATAATATTATAAATAATCATAAAATATTGAGTATTTATTCAAAATATTGAAAAATTTCGACTTTTATTTCTATAGATCTCTTTCTACAATTCTGATACTTGGGACATAGTGGACAAACATAGCAAAAAACCCCCCGAATCCTCAAAAAAAATTGTTGATCCATGTGCAAAACAACCTGTATATCTGTTGATTTTTCATTCTTTCTCGGTTTCGAGTTTCGTCATGTTTACCTTTTATGAAAAAATAAACATTATAATATAAAAAGAAAAGCTAATAAACAACAATATAAGAAAATATCTTAAATATTATGTGAAAAACCACCCATTCTGAAATAAATTGTAAAATTAAGCCCGCTTTTATATTAATGATTTAATGAAATATGATTTCATTTCTTGGATGAGGGTAAATTTATTTTTTAAGATCAACTATTACACAGCCCAAAATACAGCTCATAGAAGGTATTTCTAATTAATTTAATGGAATATATAAATAATGGCTCTTTGATATCTATAGATCGTATTTACGTTGTCTTCTGAACAACCTAAAGACTCTTACATTTCTTATAAATTTATGTAATCAAGTAGGATCCCATCAAAAATTTAATAGTAGTGCTTATCTTCCATTTTCATCCAATTCCATTTATTTTTACGAACAAAACTACACACGGAGTCGTTCAACGTTATCAATGTCGTCTGAAAGACTCCTTTGAAATCGAAATTCAAGACCCGTCAAGACAATTATTTTGCAGAGATTCCTTTTAAGCCATCATCTATGAGTCTAATTTTCATTTCCGTCATAAATCAAACATCGTACAAAATGTTATAATTCATAATTATGTTGGTTACTATTTTATGTAAAGAGATTCACCTTATACGCCAATTATTATTACTCATACTAGTGCGCCAATGTTAATATTTTTTGTTGTAATAAGTAAGAGCTTACTTGTGCTACCAAAATTATAATTTATCGCTTTAATTAAGTCGACTCCCCTAGCAAAGGGTAGCTTGAGAATGTTGCTAAAATGCGATGGCGAAAAATATATATGAAACGAACATTTTTTTCAATTACGCCTATAAAATTTTAAGATCCACATGCCTCCATGGCGAAGGTCGGTCAGCAACAAAGTGATGTAGCAGGATTATCATATCAAAGATGCCAGAAAAAGATATAAGTTTATGGAAAGTCATAAATGAAGATGTCCCGCTTATGGAAACCTATAAAAATATGGGGATACCTAGACGAGGTACGCTTCGACGCTTTTAAGGACGTTGCCGCGGACCTTATCTTCCCTCATACGCGCCTTCCAAAAGAAAATAAGTCCACTTTGCTTCGAAATGTTGTAGAACATTCAAATTGTCTTTTACACATTTACATTCATATTTTGAATAAAATCACATATACACACCGTATCGATTTGATGATCCAATACTGTACTGAATGTACAGCAATGTCGTACTATCAAACGAATAAGATCTAAATTGACATTTAGGAATGGTATTCGAAAAAATATTAACATGAATAATATGATTAAATATATGGGACATCATATTATATTCATCATCATCATAGTGCAGCCACAAACAGTCCACTGTAGAACTATGGGCCTCTTCAATATCCATTCACAGGAAGGGGTTACATCCATCTCGTCTGTATCATACATTCGCTCGATATTGAAGGTAGTATTACCAAAAATAATTTGTCTCCACTACGCTACGATCAAAAAGAGGACTAAGAAGACAGAAAAAGGGAGGCAATTAAAAAAATTAATTCTTTAATATATCAATTATTTCCCCATTCTATACCAGGCGACAAATACGAGGCACAAAGCCTCCATATATCCATGGATTCGTCCTAATTATAAATTTTATAGGGTGATCGAGCAGTAAACAATTTATATACACCACATTTAACAGAATATTTCCTACAATTTCCGAATAAAGCCGCATGGTTGGGTTTCAAAGTTCCCGTTTGCCTTTCAGCGGATACATTCGACGCTATTTTTATTATTTTTTGAGATTCCCATTTACCAGGTATTCCACATAAAGGATGTAGAAAGTTCAAGTTGTGTAAGTGGAGCAGAGTCGCTGTTCCGCGGTGGAGCTTCGCGTAGTTAGCCAACGGAACATTTAGTGCACCTATTTCCCGGTGTCACTATAGATGCTCCCCCGGGAATATGAACCCAAGGAACATGCAAAACGTTTACTTCCTATTGAAGCATTAATGCATCTAATCCTTATAGTCTTACGTATAATAATATAACGTGCCTCTTTATACATAATTAATCCCTTGAGCTGAGCTCGGCTTCTTATCGGGGAAACTCTAGTAGAACACGAGTAAGAGATAATGCCAGTTTACTTTTTAATACCCACTCTAAGCTGATTTGAATATTTTTCATTGGCTTTAAATATTTTTTAAAATCTATTTTTCTATTATACTCGTATATATATTTGTATTCCATGAAGCATGTTAAATATCATTCAAATATGGAATGTGTGGATATAAGTTTCTTAATACAAACGAAATCCACTTTAAATTGGGGATGTTTTCAATCAAAGATTATATTACTTCCACATACATCTATGGTACATATTTTATAATGACTCATATCAATGAAAATAAATATATTTCCATTTCTTCAGATGATTTTGATGTTGCACATCAAACAAATATACATGCTCAATATTGAAAAATTTTACATTTAAGAGCTTCAACTGATTTCATTTTGTAAGATGTCTTATGACATATACACCTAGACCTCGTATTACACGATCATATGGTTACATAAAAACGTTGTGTAATACAAGGGCGTAAATCCGTGTTATTCAAAGTATACACCTGAAAGCAACTAAATTTTATAGGTTATCCCGAAAGAAATCCATTTTTTTAGACTTAAAACTTTCGTTTTTAATTTTATTACACAATTCAATATAAAATATATTTCCTTTAAGTTTTACATCATATAAACAAAAACTACTTGGTACCAAAAAACTTCGTCTACATTTTTTTATGTTTTCTTACGTATTTGTCTTTATGTGGGTTAAAAAAATCTATTATAAAAAATAGCTTAAGAAGTTCATAGTAAATAACTCCAATCATATTCCATCAAACACATGCGACAGTTCGTGCGGCATATAAATAGCCATCTTGCTTATTGTACTAATAATGGAATGTGCAGTCTCACCACGAAAAAATTACATCATTTTTTCTATGAAAAATGCTATGGGTATTATGGTAATCTTTTATTAAAATAAATAAAATAAGTAATATGAAAATTTTTAGTTTAATAAAATAACATCTAAAATTAAATCGTCAACTTCCTGGGCTATGACTGATATAAAAACGTATCCCGCATGTGAAGACATATCTTATGATAAATTCAACCTATGCCGCTTTTTAGTCACAATGTGTTAAAAAACTTGCTCTATTAATCTCAAATGCGACGTTCTTCCAAAAATATTTTTATTTCCTACTCGATTTTCATATAGCAAATGTGTGATACGAATACAATGGTCAATTTTTCGTCACATTTACAATTTGTATTTGCTTCCATCCCAAAATCTGACCTTTTTTACAAATGCATGTCAAGTAGCTCTTTAGTATTATAGGGACAATCCTGTCAGGTCAAGTGAAACGATCTACAAAAGTTGTTTTTATTGTAAGATATTTTCATGCTGAGATGGAAGTAAATGTCGTCAAATATAGTCAGAAGCAGTTGAGAATTAATTCTGATATTCACTTTGAAATCTATGTAAATGTGAATAATGATGTTCCAACATTAATTTCATGTCGGACAAAGTTAATTTAAGATGCTATGGAATTCAATTTTGAAAGACAAAGCTCAAGGAGGATATATTAAAAATGTCTATGTGGAAAATATTTGCACTATATATGATCGTATTTATATGGAATCATTTTTGGATTGTTGCTGCAAAATATTCATATTTATATTTGATTGATCAAATCATGCTGATTTTTTATTGATAAATTATTTAAAAAGCAAATCGTTTTTTTAATTTTGGAAAAGCTTGTGAATTTACGACCAACGTCGTACTTAAAAGGGTGACTTGCGTTTTGTAATAGAGTTCTTTGAGGATGAACTAAGTTATTACGCTCTCTTTACCTGTTATCCAGTTTCCCGTTAATGAAGACATTCCTCGACTATAAGGGAGGGATCGTTGAAAATTCACCGGTTTCAAAACCCTCCAGTATCTTCAAGATCAATAGCTAAGGTTCTACAACGGTCTTCGATGGCGCAGTTTCCATCATCATGTTGATGAAAGTCGGGTGCTTAAGAGTTTGATATGCGACGTCAGAGGAAGTACATCTTTTTTTACGGTTTAGGTACTCAAACTATTGACTTGAGGGCAACGAAAGTTTACTGCCGAACCCTCTCATGAATAACACAATTTCGTTGTTTACATTTCAAGCTACTTGAAAGGTATAAAACGCTGTCATGATAGTTGCTGACTTTATCGATCGGCGCTTAAAAAATTGCCTCCTCTCTTAAGAAAAGCCTTAGAAAAAGTCCAAAAATATAATCCTGAATATGAAACATTTATGCTGTATCAATATATATAAGTTGTATCAAATTTATTTATAAATTTAGTTTGATTAAAGATCTTTCGGAAATAAATATTTGGATGATCTCATATATAAAAAATATGTTTCATTCAAAAAAATATATAAATTTGAAATTTTAAGATGATGATAAATTCCATTACAGGCTCCTACATTATTGTTCCCATAGCTTGAATTAACGAAAGGCTCCAAAATTAATAGGTTCATTGGTGACTCTTTTCCACAAGCAAGATTTGAGCCCGAATATTTATAATAAGAATCAAGGTCTAACTACTTACCAACGCTCGGTCTATTTATTATTACATAGTGGGATTAATGTTGCTTAAACAATAATTGCATAATATATGCCGAAATTTCACACAATATCCTCGGTATTAATTGTGGTTATTATAGCCTTAGGAAACCATTGGAATGCAAACTGCTATCGCTTAACAATAAACTGATAATGCGCATTAATTAGTCAAAGCTGTTATGTTTATGGATACAAAATGTAGATCATATTAAATTTAGTTATATCTCAATAAACTAAACAAAATGTCCTACCCCAAATTGGATGAAGTTGCAAAAGCCACTCAAATTAGAATTTATTTACAAAATATATTTTTTTCGGATGAAATATTCTATATATTTTGAGCAAGTAGCGCTATTGAGGTCCAGGAAAATACAATTTATCCCGAACTCATATTGACGATCCCCATCTTTTCGAACGTTTGAGAAGCTTCGAGCCTGCGTAAAATATGGCTTTAATAAGAGTCTCATGACTGGGAAGAGCAAACAAACGGGCTTACAGTATAATAACTGGGACTCGGCATTAATAAATCTACTGTCTCTGCATACAGACATCTTTCGTTAAGCACTCGCAATTAAATCATCAGATTAATTATGCACGTTCCTCTTTTACGCGCCCACGAGCAATGCCAATAGACATGTGGTGCGCCCCAACGGCCAAGACAACAACTACAAATTTGCATAGAAAAAGCTTTTTTATTTCTTCCGTCGGCGCGACCGTTGCATCGCCAAAACAATGCGCAACGTTCAATGAAAAATGAAAGTTCGCATCCTGAAAAATAGGCGACATTTTTTTCGCCTTTAGATGCTCAACATTTTTTCCTACAAAATTGTACACATCTATATTTGCTCCTGGGGAGGAAAAAAGGCATTTACATATTTGTGTCTTGTCTACGAAAAGAAGGAAAGTTATTTATCTTTTTGAATGAAAATGTATTTTTATTATACATTTTCCGAGACAGTGTTTCGAAAAAACGTTGCGTATTAATTCTGGTTTTAACCCAATAAATACCACTAATCATTAAGAGATATTTAATTAATTAAAAATGTGCGTCCTTATAAATATGTGGAAATTGTGTAGTTGAGAATTGCATCTGTGTTTGCTGACCATCCACTCACGGTCAAGATCTAATGAGATTGTCGTCCTCCACCGGGAAGACAAATAGACAACCACGACTGGAACACAGGCAGTATTCGTTACTATATATTGCATACAAAAGAGATACAAGATCAATAGTAATAGTATTGAAGAAGGCTATATATAAGTATCGTTCCATACAAATGCGCTTCCCCTATTAAAGGGATGAAAATAGATGTAAAAAGATTGAATTTACTGTTCAGAAGTAAATCCGAAACGCTCAAAAGCATAGTTTTAGTTCAGAAGTAATTTGCGGACTATCCTCTATTTCAAAAGCACTTTACAGCTTAATAAAATTCACGTTGAGATTTAAAAGTATTAAAAATTCAATGGCGAAAGTTTTCTTTTGATGATTGATTCCATACAAGTTAAATCACTTAAACGTGCAAATTAATCCTTAATGAAGTACGGAGAATTGGAAAATCTCACGAAATATCCGACAACACAAATTTAATTGAAAATTACCCCTAATGATTAAATATAAAAGAAATAAGTGCTTACATTGTATTATTCGTCGAAGACAATTCCGCAAGTGCACGAGTATGAACTCAACACAGGATGGTTAATTCTGAGAAAATATACATCAAAGGAATTCATAACATTGCTTCCAATTACCGAAGCAATTTATTTACATTTAGGAAATAAATTTGTGGATGCTTGTTTTTGTCTAATCGGGATGATTTTGTAATTATTGTAATTTATGGCTGGCAATTTTCAAATTTAAATCTCATTTTTTTACCATAACGCCTTGATTAAATACAATGGCTAAGAGTTGAATATATAATATTTAACAATTATCTGGAAAAGTTAAATTTTAATTTTAAAATATTACATATTTATATGTGTAGTGTAAAAATATAACCCATTGATGACAACGATACAGATTAGACGGAAAATAATTTGCCAAGAATCAATGAAACTTCAGATCGTATTGATAAATCTGGAATGGAATGGATCATAGGAACTGAACCGGAATCAAAGTTGTAACCGAACCAATAAAAATGTTTGCAACTGAACCGAAATGAAAACCGCAATAAATTTAACATTTAGAAGCCCTGCGCTATAAACATCATTCAACTTTCAATTGAGGGCTTGATGAATAGCCCTCAATTAGATTATGAAATATGGTAATGTATTTGCTCATAATTATTAGCGTTTGTTGTTTGTAAACATGTTTTAAAACAAAGCAAATTCAAATTAATGATTTCCAATACCAAATAAGTTTTTTAATTGATTAGCTCTCAAATAATTACAATAAAACGTATAAACAGCAAAAATTATGAATGGTTGTATTTAGATCCATAATCTCCTATTATATTTGATTATTTATATTTATTTTTCTTCCTAAAACAAACCGTTTTATTGCCGCGAGCTCAATAGCGAGCATATTAATCACACATGGATGCCAGTCACATTTTGGCTTCGTTTTATATACAAGCATACAAACAAAGACTCGGAAATAAATACAAACTGCCATATGTTGCTTTTTTTGCCAAATAATTTCAGTTTTCGGTAAATTTACAAGCAAATCTGCCATTGTAGAATGCACATTTAGAGAAACTCTATATACTACTCTATAAATATCCCTTTTGTAGGCATGTCAGTTATATTAAACGATATTTTTTTTAAAAATACACGTATCCGAGCTAAATTCCGTGTCCGAGCCTTTGGCGCGTATCAAACACATCAAGTTTAGTAAAAAACGAGCACGTAATGATACACGTATGTCGTGAGCGTGTAGGCCCGAAACTGTTAAAGCCGGGTTTCGGCTAAAAGGGTAAATTACAAGACAAAATGGCGGTATTTTAAAGGTTAACGATGGGGGGCGTAAAGTTTAACTTGCTCGCAAACAGCGGACCTTTGGCGGAGGCTTTGTTTTGGAAAAGACAATTTTAGGCGTCGCTCATTTAATCGCGAAAATAAAAGGATTCATGGCGATCCCGGTCTGGAGAGCTCACAAAAGGACTGGGTAGCCGACCAGAATTCATTACGGATCTTTCGGAATCTCCATGGCAAAGTGTTATTGAATATTCATCATTCCGCTCAAATTAATTTCCCCCGTCGAAGGTGCCCCAGGTAAATGCAAATTTGGGATAATTGTATTTCTCGGTCGCAAATAGGGGTCACATTGGACCCCTCAAGGAGATCCGGAAAAAGGAAAAAGCGGTAACAGCCCCACGGGTCATCTTTTGACATTTTTTCGTCGGGGTCTAAAATAAAATTCTATTAACGTTACAGGTGTCGATTTTATGTAGAGGAGCTACTCGAATTTGAAAAAAGTCGATTATTACGTTGTTCCGACTAGAGACGTTAAGAGGTTACATTAGAATTACAATTTATTCATGGGATTCAATTAAAGAACAATACTAAAAACGAATTTATAAATAATAAATTTTATTCAGGGACGCAAGGAATAAATTTATATTCCGACAGGGAGGAAAGATTAAAATTCACATTAAAAACGAGTTTTTTCACTACTGACTTTAAATCTTATTTTATTCCACAACAAGACGAAAAAAGCATATGTTCAATTTTCAAAAATATATTTAAAAACACAATATCAAAACTACGATGGTATATGAACTTCGATTTACGCGCTTAACACGAGTAATCGTGTTATTCAAATCAAGATTTTTTCGTTCAAATATAATCAATATAAATAAATTCTATGTGCTCTCCAAAAAATAAAAGAAGAAGAAAGTAATTCATGTTATTAACATTTGCAAAATAAGACTTATTTTTAAAAACATTTTATTTATTTTTTAAATTTACTAACATTTATATTAATTTCGTAAGTATTTCGCACATAAGAAAATGATAAATGGTAAGGGTATTCTAAATTAATTACTTCGGTGGTATCTTATCAAATACAAAGATTGACCTTTATTACTAAAGATGATTTAAGGATTGAAAAAGATACCTGGCCTGAAAAAAAAACAATGTTTTTTCTCATAGGAATATTATATTGTTATATTACGCAATGATTTACAGACACTCTGTTCCATACGCATGCTTCAAAATAGACAGTCGCACGTGAGTCCGTTTGCTATCGGATCGCAGAGGCACCGAGAAAAAATACAATTTTCTTGGAGAGAGAGTTCCCAACTGCGTGCCCATTGGAGAATTGGTAGAAAGATCACATCTATATCAACTTTTTTGACATTTTATGTCAACCACGCTGCAGTACATTATCCAGTTCCTACGCAAAATTAATCTGTATCACACTAAACCATAAAATATATTGTTCAACTACGATTAACACTTAAATCACTGAAAATCTATCAATCAAGCCAATATTTTTGCTTGAAACAATATTATAATATTATAAGTATAATCAATACATACATATTTATCAAATTATATATGTCATAAATTTTATTATTCAAACATTTTTTTAAAGGATTTTAATGTATGTGGAAGGTCGCTCATGCTTCCCATAGTTTCCCTTTCATGGAATAGACAGGAGCTGTAAACACTTGAATAGAATGTTATATTAAATTCCTGTACGCTATCAGATGCGGCAGTTGAAGCGACTGCAATTTCTTTTATGGCAAATAAAACCAACAACCTACCGCTTCTTCATCAGTGTGCATTCCACGTAACAATGAATAGGGAGAGGCTTTGACATGAGTTTTCCAGCTTCCATTGACAGCATCTGAGAGTTGCGACGACTAAATATTTAAGCATTAAATGTAGTCACATCTGTGGATGAAAATTTCTTTTATCAAACTTTGTTGCTCACAAATTATAATTTAAACGATTGTATGTTTAAATTAAAGTAAATCAACTTAAAAACTTTTATCTATTTAATACTGAAATTCTTAAAAATATGCGCTAGGTTGAGCATAAAATTCTGTCAAAATACTACCAATAACTAGGGTGAATATCTTCCCTTACCATAAAGAGTCTTATAGAACATTTTCGTCGACCTTCATAAAATAAGCTCATTTTATTTACAACGGCAATAGTCATCATGTCAGCAAAAATCTTATATATTAAGGTACGGGGTGGAAACTTATTTGTGTCATTCCATAAAAGGAGATGCCCTGCCATCAAGCAGAAAAGAGTAAATTCTACACTGTATGTGGGGCCTTTTGGAATCGTATGATTTCGTAGAAAATGCTCTGATATTATGACATTATTGTATCTGAGAAAGTCAACAAGGTTCTTAAATAGAGGACTCTCGACTATGCTCCTGAGGAGAGCATTGAAGCGACACTCGTAGAAAACTACTCGCTCAAAAGTTTGCTTGTAAAAATCCTTTGGAAGTACTTCACACAAATACTACCAATTTGTGGAACGATATACTCTGAGATGTGTGCGGATGTTTGATATTTTCCCCGCAGTAAAAAATACGACAAAAAGCACTATAAAGGCAGCTCTTGAGAATTGGAGTCTTCAAAGCATCACGGAAAATATTTAATTATTTTTTTATGAAAAGTTGCAGTCGTTCAAGAATAATTTTCGTCGCGCAAATTCTTTGAAATCTTTATGGTATTAACAAATTTTCTAATTAAAAAAATGATAATCATTACATTAAAAATATTCAAATCTTTGGTGGTCCAATGACATGCCGTTGATGGCCGAAATTTTTCTAAATTTATTAAATCAATTTGTAATTCTCATCCGCATTTTTTTCATATTTTTCAAGACTTTCAGTTTTTTGCCCCAAATGTAAATTTTGATTCCAAAAAAATGATGATTATACAAGGATAGTCTCAGATATACCCAAACTGACGCATAAATGGCGGTTATTGTTTTAAAAAGATACTATAGTTTGAAGACGCTACGTTATTTAGTATTTGTTTGACAGTCATTAATAGTGAGCGCTCTCAGTGAATTGTTATTGAATATTACCACAATGTCTTGTGCAATTGGCCGGCTTTGAATTTTCAACGATTGAAAATGCTTCCGACTGACAAAGTTCTTAATGAAAAGTAAATACCAGAAGCGATGATAAAGATGGAGTTCAAACAACAGCAAGTCCAATTCTGGATAGTCTCCAACTAGCCAATGTACTCTGAATTATTTTTTTCACAAACCACTTAAAATTTCTTCTGAAAGCAAATTTTAATTAAAATTCGAAAACCATGTTATTACATAATTTCATCACTTGATTTCAATTAGTCTGATCAAGTTCAGTGTGTCTTTTTTACGCGGTTCTTAGATGGAAGTCCATTGTACAAGCGAATCTTATTTACGTCAAATCTTAATTTTTATCATTTCGGTTAAATTATTATTAAATAATTTGCGTCATATCCATAACATCTCAAAATAGACAAGAAATCTATTGAAACTTATTAAAATATTTGATTGAGTCTTGTTAAATTACATTTCGTAACAAAGATTTATAAATAAACTATTTCAATTGTTAAGGGATGAGATAAAACACAATTTGATTTATTTACATCCAATCAAATATATTTGATATTTTTGTAAACCTCAATTTGCTTATATATATTCATAGCATTTGATTAATTATTTGAGAATTTTATCGAAGCAATTTGATTTATTTGATGTATCAATATTTCTCATTTAAAAATGCATCTTTCGTGCAAAGTCTACCAAGCTTTTAACGCTGCGAACATTATTAACAATTTTCGAAACCTGAATAATTGTACATACTGGTATTAAAGTAAAATCAACAAAATTGTTTTTTTGTCTATAAGTATTTGACGTCAACTATTGTTAAATAAACGTAGTCTACTTTCGATACAAGGTGGCTAAGACTTTGGTAGACGTGGCTATAGTTATAGCAAGGAAACCGATTGAAGTATTGCAACTTTCAAAGCATTTCAACATTAAGTACATATAGTATTTATTATAAGTAGTTACAACATGTTGTTTTAGTATAAATCGATAGTATTCTTCTTTGAATATATATATGATTTTTTAAACATATTCTAATTTTTCAGGGTATTCTTTTAACCCCAATGCTACTCCATGACGTTTAATTCCTAAACTAAAAAAAATTATCCGTGAAAATGCGGAAAAAATATACATTTTGTGGAACGAAATTGTACATTTTTGACCTACTCGTTGTGCAACGAGCGCCATTGTCCAACAGAATGAGCTTTATTAGGAACACAATACAAAAGTACGGAGGAAAGGTCAACTCCTGTCTGTAATAAAGCTTTATGAAAACAAATTTAATTAACTTCCCGTCAGTATAGACGAGTTGAAACTGACAAAATGCTGCAATATTGTAAACCCTCTTGAAATTCACTGTGGATTAAAATATATGAATTCAGCTCACCGACGACATTAACACCAAAAGCACCTGAGATCAATAGAAAACTCCTTTGAGGGACAAAACACTCGAATCAACCCGTCTGGGAGCACTATGCGCAATTGAGCTTCCCAAAATAAACATATGTGCACACAGTATGAAAAAATGAAATTCCCTCCTTTCACAACTTTCCAATCCTCTTTAAATAAAATCAAAATTGTACTGTTTAACGAGCAAGCAAGCTGTGAAATTGTTAGTAAATAAGACGATCCTTTTGTGTCCAGAACATACTCTCCAGCAAACAAGGCATTATGGTGTCTATAACCATTACATTCAGACTCTGTCTGTTCGATTCATTGTCATCTTTTATGGACACACAAATAAAATCTTATCTGGCGATAACCAAAAAACGCGACAAAAAATTATCTTCGAGTGACTTTGCTACTTTGAAGAAACAAATATTACAAAAATACGTATAAATTTGATATAAAAAACTACCTTCAAATAAATAAATTTATCCCTTCTGTATTTAGTAATGTTAAACAATTTTAACAAAACTATTACTATCTGATAATCTGGCAAAATAATATCATTCCATGCATATTTTCAATTATACCCTCAAAGAATTTACTTAATGATCACTTAAACCTTTGAGTAGTGAGCTAATTTTAAATCATAAACTTAGATGCTATATTTGTATGTCCGCCACTTATCATCCATATAAATCCACTTATCTGTCAAAAACGTTCCAGCATGTATGAAACTTGTATATAAATCAATAAAACACTGTCGATAACAAACAATATTCAATAATTTCTTTGCGTAAACATAAACAATACACTTAGAATTGATTTATTATATAATTCACATATCATTATTAGTCGATACATTTGGGTTAACGATCTATACAATCGTACGATGTACGCAACATACTCTCTCCGTCTCTGTCTGTCTCTGAGCGCAACGTGTAAGAATACTCTTTTTGAATCATTAGAATTCGGATACAACTCTATCTTACCTCTTTAAGGCGTTAATAATATTTTTTTAAATATTTTTTCTGTGATTAAATCCACTTAAAACGAACATGATCAAATAAATGATTGAAAAATTAAAATATCGATTGAATTTGAATTACATATATATTAGTTCGAAAGAATTCTAAGAAGGATCAACGTAATCATAAGACATTATGACATTTTTGTTCGAGGGGTTCAAAATGTTTAATTGAAAATGGTTTCTTACAGCGTTAACATAACGCTTTTAATAATCTTCAATCGTTGTTTAAAAATACATGGATGATTGAGGTAAATTGTATCATTTATGTTTCATTGAACCCGTGACTACTTAATTGAAATATTCTTGGAATATACTTGTTCGGATCTAATTCGTTCCTGGATGCTAAAAATGAAATCCCACGAAATGTGATTTTAAGTAAATAAAAAAGCCTTTGGATGGAAATTTCGTAAGAAAATGAAATGGTATTAAATTTTCTTTGAATTATACTCTGTAAATTTTCCCTTTTTGTCAAAAAAAAAGATTTGAAATTTACACTAATTGTCTCTAAATTTAATGCATTTCAAAACATCAATTTATTTTATACCATTGTAACGAATCAAAAACATTTATAAATATTCAAATAAAATGTGTGTTTGCTAAACAGAGAGGAGTTGGTGAGGTTTAAATTCAACAAATATGGGATTACACTTCAATTTTCTGATTTTGAAAGCATTGGACGATGGCATTGAAAGCCAGACGATTGAAAATATATTTGACTTTTATAAAATACATTTTATAGAAATGTTCGTTCTCATGCGTTTTTTTTTAATCGCAAAAAAATATGCTGTAGATTTGAAAAACACGTTTAAATCACAACAAATTTTAAATTGGATTTTTTGCTGATGAACGAAAAACTTATTTGTTGTAACTCAACAACAATCGTATTTTGAATCCTTTAAGAATAAAATGAAGGAGTATTTTAATTTTTGTCGTATTCAGTAACTTTTATATGGCCTACATTGTTTATCATTTCAGTTCATTTCTTTATTGAACATTAGATGTATATTTAGACCAGCGGTTCTTAAACTGGGGTCCGAAAAGCCATTACCCCTGGAGGTCCGCGAAAATATGAAAAAAAAACTTTTATCTATACTTGAACAAGATATTTTTATGGAATTATTTACAGAAAACATTGTGAGATATTGTGACGAAGAAATGTTTGTTTGTTTGAAAAAACTAGTCACAAGGGTTGGGATGGGGTCCGCGAAAGAAAATTTTCTCAAGAAAGCGTCCGCAGACTACATACGTTTAAGAGACGCTGGTTTAGACAATAATTTGTTTCACTAGCATCTTTTAATTTAAAAAATATATTTCTATTATTTTCTGGTTTTCGACTACACTTCTTTCGATGACTTTCTTTTTGCTGTTTTGGAGTATTATTTCAGAATATCTTAAGAAGCGAGAATGCCTAATTACAATTAAACGTAGTTTGTAAAGCTTTATTTGAAATTCTGGGAAGTATCTTCGAAGCTTGTCGATTTCTTCACTCTTAAAAGGCGACTGACTCGCCACGGTGTTTTGCATGGCGAATGTGGAACGACCGCATTTTTTTATATTGAATTTCGTTACCTCTGATTTGTCGGGGTAATGTTTTGGTTCGTGATAAGGTCACTTAGACACTTACGAATATTCAGAAAAGTTATAAACTGACAAATGAATGAATAGAGCTAAGATTCGTACAGTTCCCTATTGTGGTGGCTGAGAGCAGATATACGACCAGAACGATAAAAAATCTTTAGTGGCTGAGAGTAGACAAACAACCGCAAAGAGCTAATCCCCGTTACACAAATTTATTAACATAGTGTAAAATGAATTAATGCATTATACAATACGTAATCATCAATGGACCAGAGTTTAATAGGAACATTCAAACATTTACATATAAATAAGATGCTTTGGCGTATATTGCTAGCAGACGAAAATAATGAAAAAAACAGTTATCCGCTTCCACAAGAAAATTAATTTAAAAGATTGTTGCTACATCGCAGAATATAGTGGGAATTCTTTAAATATGTCAATTTGGAAAAAAATATGAAACAAAATGTTGAAAAGACCTTTAGTAAGTTCCAATAACGCGGTAGAACCTGATATAAGAGACATTGCGGAAGCAATAGCATAATTTTTTATATGTGCTGAATGCGACGAAGAAGATGTAATCGAGTGGTTAAACGGCGATGCAAACGATCCTGGATTCCGAATTTGAAATTTTGAATGATGAGGGAAAAAATGAAAGTAATATTTACCTAAATAGAACAAGATCAAGAAGACAATTAAGAAATTTGCGAAGGGGGAGATATTAATCCTACACATTCTAAAGCTTTTCAATATTTAGATGTCACCATGAAATGGCTTAACAACCAAGAAGAGTGTAATTTAGGACAACTTATATATCTTAAGAGTATTCGCGATTTCGCAGCTTCCAAAAGAGCTATCTTAATGCCAAAATCGATCATTGATTTTTTCAATAAAAATTAATTTATTATTTGTGTATGTAAATCCAGACAAAAAATTATTCTTTCTTTTCCTGTCAATGATGATTATTTTAGATTATCTGGATTCTCGTTATCCGAACTACTTTCATCCCCAATTAGTCCGGATAATCGAGGTTCTACTGTATTTTATTAGTGCTAAAAGGGCGTCACAAGTCAATAAGCTTCTTTAATGCTTCGTTGATCAGAGAGGGTTCACGATTGCCATTTCAAGTGTTATCTTCATAATAATATATCCTAATGAGATTTTTCCATTTCGGACACAATAATAAAACAATCGTCCAGAATAATTCCAAAGAAAGCTCCGAAACAATATTCTTATGGCCACTATCAGCAATAACGGCGTTATAACAATAAAACTTTATTTTGATATTCTTGGTTTGGTTATCCTCGGCTCCAGCTCGGCTTATTACCCGTGTCCGTTTTGCGCTATGGGGACAGCTATTTAAAGCGAATTTAATAATGCCGTTTTTATTGTGATGCAAATGGCCCGGGCTGCAGGTTTTATGAGGCCCTATAGTTGTGCCTCGCTCCGAGCGAGCTAAAGCTAATAGCTACATAAACAAGGATTAGTCCGAATCATAATTTCTATAACAAACGCTGATCGCATCCTGGATATGGACCACGAACACTATGCAGGGAATCTTCTTTCTTTGTGGCGCCATTGCCTTTCTTCATTTCATATCCGAATTTTGTAGCTTTCAGTCGAATCATGAAAATTCCAATAAACGAATAACGGTAAGTGAAATTTGCTGTTAGAAATGTTTGTTCCCGATATTAACTTTCAGCGTTGCATTTGGTGCATAAAAGTTTTATTATAAACTTCATAACACATCCATTGGATGTGCTATTTTGTGGCGACCATACATTTCTATTCCCTGATGGTTGTGCTTGCATATAATTTCAATGTATGGCCAATAATAAACATCCAGAGTTTACAAATCGAATATTCAAATACTTTGAAACCATGTTTTAACTCCATGCGGTAAAAATATCAAATGTATATTCCAGAAAATCATAATACTGATGCTTTTTTAAGCATCCATTCAAGAATATGTTTGTCATTTAAATTCAAAATATCTGTATTTTTAATAATCATGTCGATTACAACTTACGCTGATATCTCAGATCTGAAGTGTTAATTTTATTTTTATAACTTAATTTTGTCGCTTTTCCTAGTTTATTTTAAAAATATGGGAATGTAGAAGCTTCTCCTGATTCAAAATGTTCTCGTATTCTAAAGCAAATTTCTATAGTTAATTTGGTCTAAAATTAAACTAAAGGAAGAATTTCTTATGGAGGTTTATCTTCATCTTAAGATTATATTTTCATCTTGTTTCTAAAGAAAGAATATGTAATTAATATTTCTAAATCTCGTGAATAATTGATTTTTTTTTGATTTGATTGAATCTTTCATTGAAATGTTCAGTTTTAAATATCGATTTTTAGAGCACGCTAGAATTTGGACGGCAATTACTTCTTTAGTGGCGTTCACTAATTTGAATTGCTTGCTAAAATCGTCGACACTATGACACAATCAAATACTCAACTTTCAAATCAAAGCATTCTGATATTTGCCAGCCATTCAACCGTCAGTTGCGTATCCCTCCAATTTGCGTAGTCAAATACTTGCACATAGATTTCCAACAGTGGCTTTGCTTGGCAGTGGACTGCCATTCAGGGGGGCCTTTTGTTGGGCAAATTATATCCGCTTCTGTCTGCCGACGACCGGCCAGGGCAATCATGGCCCATTACTCCATTGATTTATGGTATCCAGGGTAGTACATCACCCCACAAGTTTATGGTACACGAGGCGCGGAAATCGATTCTGGCTGCTATTTTGGTCGAGTAATGTCCCATAAAATCCTTCCACAATTAAAAAATAATTATCATCGCACTCCGGATCCATATATCGCCATATAATAATTGTGGTCATTACGTACACCGCCACAACGGGCGTAAATTCAACGAAATATCCATGGCTGCTTTTACCACATCGATGGGCCTAAATTTAGAATTAATTTCATTGAAAATAGAAATTAATTTTCTCACTCCTGTCGAAGAAATAATATCTCAAAGTATTATTTTACAGACAAAACTTGGTCCAACAAAAGGAGAAGAATAAGTGGACCGTAAATAAACAAAACGCCACGTGCCTTTAATGATCGCCAATTCATTGCGAATAAGATTAATTCGCACGAATTTTAAGAAAATAGTGTTTGCCGAAATTGATCTGTTCTAATAAAGCGGAACGTTCATAATAAACATTGTCTGACATCCTTGTTAAACAAATCGATGACTTAATTACTTATGCGTAGATCTTCAGCCTCAGCATAGAAATAATTATTTTCATCATAATGATGTATTATTTCTTAAAAAAAATTCATGCCTTGCCAATCATGCATGCCTTAAATAGTCTCCTCGATATTTACTTTTTTCAGTTTTTGGAAATCAGTATACACATAGGGGTATGTAGCATATCGGTGTAAAAAAAAATATTAACACACTCTGGCCTCGTATATAGCTCCGCAAAAACGTTGTATAATACAAATCCGTGTTATACAAGCCTTCAAAAATTCAATAATAAGTGATTGTCTGATTTTGCTGTAATTCTCTAGAATTATAAACATCTTTCTATGATGGGATAATTTTCTATTAAAAAAAACTTATTTAATAGCCCATTCTATGCCTTCATTAATTATTTTTAATGTGAAACGCGTTCGCTGCAACTAGTTCACTGCAACTGCTTTCCGAGTCATTAATTGTGGGAAATTCATTTAATATTTCAACTAATTCGTCTTCCTTCAACGTACGATCCTCCAATATTTCTTGGATGTCATGAATATTCATGTCATCAAAACCTTCTCCACCAATATCACGACAAATGTTTATTGTCCTTTGGTATTCATCTTGTATTGATGGTGAAACATTTTCTCCAGAGACTACTTTTGGCCACAGCTTTTTCCAACAAGAATTTAAAGTGGATGCAGGACAAATATCAACACAATTTCGATTTTTTTTCCAGGGTTGTGGAAGTGTTAAATTTTCATTTTGATCTATGTATCAAGATAAAAATTTATTTTTAAATTGTATATTTTTATACCTTGGTCTAAGGGTTAGATTATAGACGTAGTTTTTTGCGGTAAAAATAATATTTCAACATTAGGATGTTTTAATTCCATGGGCGTACAAATCAAACATGTTAATTATTTAATTATGTGTACTTTTTTCTCTCAAAGCGTGTTGTAAAAAACATGTCATACGTGGCCCGAGTATACTTCCAATCTTCCAAACCTTGAGGTGGGGGCGCTCTCGGGGGCAGAGCCCCCGGGTGGCTTCTCGCCACCCACGTTCTCATAGGGATGGCTGCGCAAGCGCAAGGGTCCGTTCTTCTATCGGGCCGTGATGTTGTTGGATGAATGGATATGAATAGACGGGCGTCGAATAGAAAGACTCTCTTCTCTAAATAACTTTTTATTCCACACATGAGAGAGAGAGAGATCTGGCTGCAGGAGGGACGACCTCCCGCAGCCATGACTAACCTACGACTCTTCCGACTCCCGCCTCCTATGCGTCACTCCCCAACCGGCAACGGTGCACGCGCAAGAAGCGATCGTCGATATGCAGGTGCAATGTCTCCGTAGGGCCACAAGAGATGGCGCTGTTAAAATAACACATTGCACTTGAAGAGAGACGGAAGATGTCGCTGTCAATCTGGAAAAATAAATGTGCTTAGACCAACAGTACAATTTACGGTGGAAATTGTGTCAGTATTAAAAAAGAGATTCAGTCTTTAAAATCACCCACAATACCTACAGAAATGGACCACGAAAGTATTGGACCACGATTCACCAAGCTATCCACTGAAAGAGCATACAAATATAAAAAAAATTGCATACTATTTTCAATAATCATATGAAATGGTTGAATTTTCAATATATTGTAGATGATATTCATGTATTCATTATCCCATTAATTAATTGATGAGGTTCTTATCCTAAAGTTGAATAAATATAACTACACTATGATGATGAAACATGATGAACCTAACTATGACTATGATCCTAACTAAAATTAATTTAATTAGGGCATTTTGTCTTTTACATGCCGGTTGTTTCTATTTCTGAGAATTTTCACACAAGGGAAACAAAAAATAGCGGAATCCTTAAAATATATGCTCAATTTTTTGCATATCAATCATTTTATAGCAATAAAAGTGCTGAATATAGATTTTTATTCGGTTAAAATCCTTCGCCTCCAATATTAATTGTCGATGGAATATATATTCCAGGTATTTTATACCATCGAATCTAGTTTTTTAGCATTTGCAATATCACAAAAAGGCGAAACGACTGCATGGCGAAAGAGGGGAAGTCGAATTCAACAATGATTTATTTTTATGATTCCACGAATCCCGTCAGATAAAAAAATGCACGACCCGATTTGCCTTCGCGTCGAAATTATGTAAGAGGAATCAAATTGAACAAAATGACTTACACGGGAGAGCACGAAAGAAAAAATAAATCAGTGGAGGTTTTCACGGTGAAATGGTTACGTTTTTATTGTATTTCAAAACATGAACATTAAAGTAATGAATATCACACTTGGCGCTGTTGAGCGTCGTATGTGGGGCGAAGGGGTGGCGAAAAAAGGGGTTGAAGAAAGCGAGAAAAGAAAACGCCGAGGAAAAATATTTATCACCCAGCCTGGGGCAGGTTTTTCTACACTCGCGTGTTGGGAAAAAACAAACTGGTTGTATTGAAAAATATTCGAAGGGAATGGTAAACGGGGACTCCTATTACTTCTTTATATGGTAAAGAGTGCGGTAGGCTCTGTTTGCTCTACGTAATTTGGTTACGTCAAGAAGGATTTGTATTCTGAGAATTTCGATTTTCCACCGTAGATTTTTTTTCGTATACACTCCTTGAAAGCCAGCGGGCTATATAGCTGATGCGAAAATACCTTCTCTATAAATAACAACGAAAGTAAATGCCTCTGTGTTGACGCAGAGGCATCCTTAAAATTATTTAAATGCTTATGCGTGGATTACAATGTATTTATTTATTTAGAGTTTAGCAATGGTATATGGAGGGAATTTTACGTAATTAAATACCTAACATTTATTTCATTCAATTAAACAGGAAGAATCCGAATACCTTTTAAAATGATGAACAAAGATATTTCATAAGCTTGGACGATCGCAGCGATTACTTTGTTTTAAAACAGCGGTCACCAAATTACGATCCTTATTTTCTTTTCTTAAATACATCATACGACCGATATTAAGTATTTAAGAAATATTGATTTCATAAAATTTCATGATTTAGTTGTTAACTCATAACAACTAACATATTATTCTTAAAAAATCCAGGTATTGGACTTGTAATGAACAGAAGTTTCGATGTACTGTTTGAGGCAACCAGATGTTTGTTTATTCGTAGATTTCTCATTTAATGCAATTCTAAGAAGATTTTGCAGGTAAAATATAAGTATAAGTATAATAGTTATACCACAAGTACTGATAATATTAATTAAAGTAAAATTATCTTATTTTATTCTTTGGGCAGAAACTATTATATAACAAAAAATAATGTATTTAAATTGGCATAAGCAATTGTTGAGTCCGTAAAGTGGGTAAAGTTTTGAAACTTTTGTAGTGTAGCTAAGCCAAAGCTGGCCATTAAAAAAATATCAATACATAATTATAATAACTAACCGGAGGTTCTATGTAAGATTGGGAAAAAAGGCGTTTAGTAGAAAATAAAGAACCGCACTCTCTGCTTAGTAGAAACAATTAATAATGTCGAAGTATGATCAATAAAGTTGTTGACGCTTTAATCCTATACATCATCAACAGAAGCTCACAACAAAACATTACATCTCATCCCATATTCTCCTCATGGCAAGAGCTTACAGTAAAAAAACATATTATACCGAAATTCTAGATGACAATCTCATCATACATTTACAAAAATATGTTTTAACAATGACTAAAATTAAAATTAAATGAATTTGAGAATGAAATAACTAACTCTGGATTAGTGTGCCATTGTAAAGTTTGGCATAATACTGAAATCCTTTCATGGGTTTTATCTCAAGAGAAGAATGTTAATTTTAAGTTATCTTTAAAAGTATATGAAATCACATGGTAATTGGATGGCTGTATAATTATTTAAGCGGGCGACTAGGACTATAATTGAATTCTTCTCAAGATTCCATAGAAAGCGATCTCCAGAGGAATTATTTCTATGAATAAACGATTTTTATGTGGTTATTTTTTGTTTGCTTCCATAAATTGCCGTTCATTTATACAAAATTTTGTAAGCACTAGAGTATCCATCATTGAGTGGCGTAATTACTTCTAGCTAAATTAAGTAAGACCTAAACTTACTATATTATATATATATATATATATAAATAATTTAAATATAGATATATATATATAATTTACATATAGGGGAGGAAAATTCTAGTCTCACTCGAGACCTCATATGGTGTATCTATAAATACCAGCTGTTGTGGGGGCTTTTGTAATCATATAAATCGTAAAAAGCCCCGGGAATCCATTTCTCCCCAAAACTTACGCAAAAGTTCTAAATTTTCTAAAAGAAGAGAGAGTGGCCACAAGGTATGTGTCCAACCGGTCCGCCTTTCAGACTGCTGACACTTCGAATGAACGGCTCGCAATCAAACACCATGCTCGGACATGTCCGCAGAACATGATTTGAGCCCACAAAAAGATCTCCGCCTGGGCACTCTGAGAACAGGGAAAATCCAAACTTATAAAACAAAGCCCTAAACCGCTCATATCCTGTGAGAAATTGAGACGTCCAGTAATCTGAAGCGACCCAGTAATACCTAACTAAGGGAAGGAATATGCATGTGTAATAATAAGTTATTGTGGGATATCAATAAGGATAAACATATGTACATTAAGAGTGTTATCAAATAAGATATTGCTAGTCGATACGCGTGCCGGCAGATATAAGGTTAGCATTTTTATTGCTATTTCTAAAAACCGCCCAAATAAACTATATCTACTCATATGCAAAAACTATACTCATCAAACATTTATTAAGGAAATAAGAAAAATTGTTTCATTTCAATGCAATGGCAGTTTTAAGAATAATAATATTATTTATTCCTTTCAAACCCACATTTTGGTATTTATTGATGATCAGACCTAATCAATTATTGTAATTATTCATTAGTTGGGTATGTTAAAAAACAATAAGAAAATAGTAGAGGCATATTTTAATGTATTTTTTTTAATATAATATTTACAAATACTGCTCTTAGCCAACACAAGTGAAGTTGTTAATATTAAATTACCAGCAAAAACGACTCATTATGCTGAATTTTCAGCACGTTAGAAATGAAGAGCGGTTAAACATTCGTTTTCTCGTTTATTAATAAAAATGTCGTTAGGAGTTCTTTTGGTGTTTTTTTGTTTCTCATCACATAAATAAAGCGTTTCGAAATTTATGGGCTACGTGCATGAAGCCTTATAGTATTTATTTCCACGGTTGCTTTTATACTTTATTATATCACTTCGTAATAACCGAAAAAACGAAACAATTTGAAGGTTTGTTTGACGCAAAAAGATAAAATATAATGTCCTTTTTATGAAGCAGGAGCTGAAAAATGTACATCAAATAATGAAGTTTATTGCCGGGGAGGTTAGTGACTCGAGCCGAGAGAGAATCTGTCTTCCAAAGACTAATATAATCCTCGGAATGAAAGTTTCAAAATTCATTACGCTTTAATGTTGATAAAACGCTAAATAATACTCAGTTTATTATCTTTTTACGTGTCTCCTCTTCTATGTATTTTATTTTTTTAATAAAAAAATATCTCGCAAGACTAGCTCGGGGACCTAAATTAAATGACTTATAAATAGACTCCCAGATTGCTACAATTTCATCATTCTACGCTAATGTGTTATAATGTAAGGAATTCTTACGTAATAGCTTAATTGCTCTTAAAATGTCTTCAAAACTTATTTTCTTTGTATTATTACTGCCTTTATACAGTATCCAAATTAAACAAAATATCTTTATTACATCGTCTTTTATTACGATCTCCTTGATAAAATATTTTCGTTGGAAGAAACATTAAATAATAGAATGTTATATCTAAAGAGAATAAGATCTATGAGTAAGCTTTAAATTTAAAAATAACATAATATATACATATATCAGAATAAATTCGATCAAAGAATAGATGTTCGGTTATCGAACATTCTTAAGATAAATATGTAATTTGGAGCTATAATATATTTAGATAAGTCGGATATAAAAGAGGTGCAGATAAACAACTTGAGTCAATTTGAGTTGGAGCTCAGAGGCAAGTTCAGCTTAGTTTCAGTCAGTCTCTTCTTGAATGATCTTAATTACGTTGAATAGTAAGTTAATCCTAAGCGAATTTTATAAAAGTCTTGAGGTCCAACCGATCGTCTTGGCCGCGGAAAGACCTGATCTTCCCACAGTCGGCTTATCTGTTTTCGCAGTGGTTCTTTCCGATAATTAATACATTTATTGAAAAGTATAAATTATATTTGTTTTATTTTGTTGATTTTATTATAAATATGAATAAACTTACAAACATTGATTTTTATATATAATATCTACTGTAAGTTAATTGTACTATATCTATATTATTTGAAAAAGTGCAAACAATAAGTTGACAAAGTTTTATCGCAATCGAATAAACGGTATGGCAGCGCATAAAATACGAACAAACAAATTTGTATTTTTAAATATTAAACTATGCCTATGTTACTTGCGCAATTTTTAGCAATAAGTGAACGAAATTTTATTGCAATCTGATGAACGGTATGGCAGCGCATTGCATACGAACAAAGAGATATTATTTTTTATAAGATTGGCTTCAATAATATGAATATTTCCATGTATGGTATACATGCGCTTGTTGTTAAATTTCATAAGCCATGTAGCATCTGTGTAATTCATTTCAATCATGTTTCCTTCGGACAGGTGGATATTGCGAGTATTTTTTCTTCGGTATGATTCTCGATTTGGCTGCCATTTCACCATAAAGCACGGCTCATAAATGTTTATTTGGAAATATGTGGGCACCAAGTTGTCGACGGCATATCAGTCATGTTGAAATAAATTTTTAGGGTTGATTTATGTCAAAGTCTGGTTGTAGGAGTTGGTTCTCGAATAGCAGGCAAGCCATTCGGGGTGTTGTGACTAATTACGAGACAGACCTCAGGTGTCAACCGGGCACGGATAATACACTCGCACTCACATGTGTGACACGATTTCCTATTTATCATCACCGGATAATTCGAATATAAATCACCAAGTTACCGTCACAGGTGTGGGGTGCATTAGTCAATGGTTTCCCCGTTGTACATTTGTCAGCCGCATTTGACAAATTGATTCTATTATAGTGTGCTCCTACATGACGTCTACCCCTCGAGAGCATTACAAAAATGTCTGACAGATACATAAACTGACAATTTCATATGTCATTTTAGACTTTCTTAAAGCAAAATCCATTATCCGCCAGCTTGCCGACTTCTTAGATAACATGTGAAACATCAAAATGGCTTAGGACACCACTCAGCAATTTTTTTAGTGTATGAAATTTCGAATTGAATACGCTTTACACAAACCTATTACAATAAAAATGTGCACAATCTAACTATATTTTAAAATCTTACTTCATATTAAAGTCTATAACAACAATTAAGTAGTACTCAATGGAATTTCGATTTTTTTTTCCATTTTCCGTCAATATCAATGCTAAATTTTATAATATGCTTATATTAATAAAACTTGTAATAAATTCAGAATGGCAATCAAATCTTCGCCTAATTAACATGTAGCAATATTTAAATATTAAATTTCAATAAGCTTAAACATTAATATCGATATAGTTGGATTTTAACCAATTACCCAGCATGTTCCGATTTTTTCAAATGCTTAATAATCATCAGATATAGAGCCTCTTCAATATCTATCAATGGGAAATGGTTACATGTATCTTATCACTATCAAATATATGCTTCCTCATGTGTTTAATATTCAAAACTATATGGCTTCCAAGTTTCACTTATGAACGCTCACACAGCAAGTCACCTGAATGAACGTATTGAAGGATACCATCTTGATGGGAATGGTGAGAGATTTTTAAAGGCATTCCATTGGATGATAGTGTTGATTTTTTCTGAAAAACATGAAGTTCAGGTCCTCATTTCCTCGATGTGGCAATACCAAACTAGGTTAAAGAACTACATGATGCTTAAAATGTGAATCCTTGCGAATTCAAATACGAGAAAGCTCTTTCCTTTAGAAGATTTACTATTCCAGTTCGATGACTTCAAAACAACAGAGAAGGCAATGAAAGGCAATGTTGTTATCATGACGAAGTGAAATTCGTTGTTTGCCCCTTTTCAAAACGAGTCTGTTTGCTGCTCTTCTTGCTCTTACTCAGCTCTGCAAGTTCTCTTAGATTTAAACTAGTGGAGTATTGTGTGTATATATATATATTCTAATAACTAAGTATATTAAAATTTGTAGATGTAAATTCTGTGGATGATATAACCAACTACGTAAATAATAATATGAATACAACAAGTAAAACAAAACTGCAATAAATTGCTAATATTATTTTGACGATAAATATAATATATTGTTCCAACGAAAGAGCATCACATCGAACTGCCTATCGTTTGTATATCCATGGGGATGCTTAAAAATGAGTGTATAATTATTTGAAAGTGTTTGAAATGGCTGACATGCATTTAAATGAAATCGGTAAAATCGAAAATTTACGTTTTTCGGAGGTTTTAAAATCAAATTAGCATTTATCCCGGTACAATCTGTGTAAACCAAACCTGGAAAAATCAATATACTCTGACGCACATATTCACATTTCATTCTGGAATCAAATCTATATCAAATATCTGGTATATATCATTGGCATGGTCTCATTATGAGCTAAATTTTCACTTATAACTGACCAATGTCAAATTTATCGTAACTTCTTATGATCAATTATCTGTAAAGTCTTCCATTTATTTTAGAGTTTAACATCAAAATCGAATTATTATCATCTGATTAGATCGATTTAACAAGATTTTCAGTGTACAGGTTAGACCAAAATTATTTAAACTTTAAAATAAATGCATGCTCTAAAAGTAGACTTCTATAATCAAAATTGATCAAACCTATTTCAAAGATGATTTGCTTCTCGTCAGTGATGCCCACATGGACATCACTAGTCTACTTTAGTAGCAACCGAATAGAAAAGGTTGACTGGCTAATCTGATGGACACATCCAGCTCTTGTAATTACATTTGGCCTAGGACACTACCAACCTGTCCACCACAAATTTGCATAAGTGAGAACGTTTTAAAATCAAGCGACCCGACAAAATGTAAATTTGGCTTAATTCCATGCGACCGTGTTTGCTGTGCGGAATTCGCGGGTTTACTCCATTTTCCCAATTTTTTTTCCACCGGCTGTACCGGATAATAATTTCGTGCAAAATTAATTCATGAGATTTTAATGGAAGCCAGTTTCCTTCTCGGAGTCATAAATACGTATCCATAAGCTGATTTCAGCCCTCTAAGCATTAATTTGCGAGCATCAACAGTCAACAAACAGTTTGCTAATTAAGATTCACGCTGAACACAAATGAATTTGTGTCCAACGTCTATTTTGATATTCATAAATATTGAGCGCTAAATGTGAATCAACATTTTTCTTGTGGGCGTGGAGGTCGAATGTGTGCACGTTCGTATGTATGGGATAATCTATTTTTCACGCAGCATTTTCTTGAATTCTGCAACCTCTTGCGACTGTGAGACTTCCAGAAGGAAAAGTTAAATTAAGAAAGGACCTCTAATCCCAGGGGTGCATTAGTGTGTGGCCGTGCGGAGAATTGTTTCTTAAACAAAGGTAAATATATGCGAACTTGCTTTTAGGGCCCTTATAGCCCGACAGAGCAGTTAAGGGAAGAGATCAATCTTTGAATACAATTTTCCTTCTCCCAAAAGGATATAAAAAAACGAATTTATACAAAAGCAAAAATCAACCACATTTAGAGACAACAAATAAAAATAATCTTAGGCTATTCCTCGATTTTTAAAAATTTAAATACATATATTTAAACTATCAAAATACTACTGTTCCTTATTATTAAAAACATATTAATTCAATAAGTGTAACATTAGAGGTAGAGGAGATATTCACATTAATTTAACAGTTTGAATGCTATCCCAAATTTTGCAAATTTAAATAAAAGCCGATATTGAAACGTACTACGCGTCAAGTCACAATTATCGGCTGTAGTTTTGGGATCCAATCGAATATTCGATATTAGAATATATTTACTCTCTTTTCGTTATTCGTAAATTCGAATATTTATGAAATTAATCGGATATTATTCGTTTTTTGCTGAAATAATTAGAAAGTTTATTCGTAATAAATCCCAAGTAAATGTAACTTATTTCAAATTTTGGATGCATTTTTGTTTTCAAACTAGTCATCGGAGACTCGAGGGGAATCTGTCATGTCAATTTCTTCTGCTTATTTTAGTGTCAATAACTACCATTGTTCCATATATTGGGTTGGTGCAAAAGTTAAGGCCGTTTTTTATGATCCTAGGTAATTTTTTTTTTTTCAAAAATGATGAATAGAATCTTCTTTTAAATGATTCCATTATATAAAGGATGCTTTCCCTCTGCTTTCTATTCAGTTTTGGCCTGGCCAGAGTACAGTGAAAAGCCCTTGTATTTTTTCAAAATGTCGGTCGATAAAGTGCATTTACGTCATGAATTATGAATTCCGAAAAGACAATACCGCGAGTGTGAAAACCAAAAACATTTGCGAAGTGTATGGAACAGATGTCATCAAAGTTCGACAGGTACGAAAATGGTTTACAAAATTCCGATCTGGGGATTTTTCACTAATTGGTAAACCACATATCGGGCGGCCATTGAAGTCTGATGACGACAAGTTTAAAGTCATAATTGACACCAATCCACGTCTAACCACCAGGGAGATCGCGTCGATGATGAGAGTCAACCAAAGAATCGTATTAAGACATTTGAAGGGTATGGGGATGGTTTCGCGGTACGACGTTTGGATACCTCATCAATTGTCGGCTGCCAATATATTGGATAGTGTTTCAACGTGCGTTACTTTGAGTGCGAGACAAAAATGTGAACCTTTTTTGCATCGTTTGGTAACGGAAGATAAGAAATGGGTCGTGTACAACAACGTGACAAGAAAAAGACATTGGGCTATACCTGGACAAGCCCCATTAACAACTTTGAAGGCCGAAATCCACAAAAAAAAGTTATGCTTTGTGTTTGGTGGGATTGAAAGGGTATTGTATATTTTGAACTCTTGGAACCCAATTAGACAATTACAGCAGAACGATATTGTCAGAAATTATCCAAATTGAACATCGCCCTTCAAAATAATAGACCAGAATTGGTAAACAGAAAAGGGGTAGTGTTTCATCACGACAACGCGCGACCACGTAAGACTTTGATGACCCAACACAAGCTAAATGAGTTGAATTGGGATGTTATTAAGCATCCACCGTACTCTCCAGATCTTGCTCCTTCCGATATTTATTTATTCCGATCACTGCAAAATGTTTTAAATGATAAAAAAGTTGATACAATAGAGCAGGTAAAAACATCCCTTACTACATTTTTCGCATCAAAATCCACGGAATTTTACACTAATGGTATTAAAAAGTTGATAGAAAGATAGGAGAAGGTTATAAGAACAGATAGAAATTATATAATTGATTAAATAAATACTACAAGTCTAAAAAAAAATGTTTAATTGTATATGTAAAAAACGGCCCTAACTTTTGCACCAACCCAATATATATATTATATATATATGCCACAATACCGAAAGTCTAGAATTCTATATTAGAGGTCATATCATTTTAGTTCATTTTCCTATACAATTGATCAAGATTAATTATCTCCGTCATTTCTCTGCGAAAGCTGATTTATAATAAGAATATCTATTATACAATATAAAGAATATGTAAATATTCTAATTCATTCCAATTATTAATTGGCTCTTTACAAGATTAACATAAACTTCTTAATAAAAAAAGCCATTTCAATGCCTTGAAGACTTATAGACAAATGTGCATATGTTGTTACATGTTTATATTAATTGTAATATTTTATGTGTATATATTGATATGAAGACTATATTAGAGAAATATAAAATTAAATTTATTGTTACTCAAAAAAAGAGTAAGTGACAAAACAAAGTGACTTAAATTGGTTTACTACACATTGAACAATCCAATTTCATTCAAATTCCAAGAAATATAAGACGAAGAAAATTATTACCAAATGAATCAATGATGTTGCAAACTATAAATAATTAAATCTGAGGAAGTTTTTAATAAACCATTTTTTTTATAAAATTCGACACATTATAAGATAATTAAATTCATACTGTGTACAAAAGGTCCTTTGTTCAAAATTAGCACAGATATTCAAAGTCAATGTTCCTACCCTCCCGATACATTTATTATAACATATATTTCATTGGTAATTAATTCCAATTTAAATAAAAACGACGTTAATACTTGTTTAATATGAAAAATATTCAAATGAAACACAATTGTTTTATACGCCATTTTGAACTACGTTTCGCGTGTCGCACAGGCAACCGAAATAATTTAATTTTATAATTTCTAAAGGGGGATGAAAAAGTTCAGCGTATGAATGTGGAATTTACAATTTGCATTTTAAATGTTTATCACTACGGGCTAAAATTTAAAATACGCACCGTGAAATATGAAACGAGTGCGCTTTTTACAAGGCCTACCAATCCCAAATGAAACAATATCATCGACGCAATTATGCAATGTAGCGTGTACGACCCTTATTTTTACGAATTGGTTCATTTTTATTCCTGAAAAAAGTAATCGGATCGAATCATGAATCTCTCATGGCTTAATTTTGCTAACTTATTTGCAACAACCATTTAAAAATAATTTTAAAAGCAATTGATAATTTCACCTGTTTGCTTCTAAGATACTCTCCTACTTAAGGATTTCTATTCAAATTATCTTATCCTAACTCAACTAAAGATGAAAGTCAATAATAAAAAACCTCTGTTGTCGTTGATATATTCAGCAAATGTTTCCATATAAACAACAAATTATTGACTTTGTCCATATGCAAAAATTAAATAAAGTTGAGTCGACATGCGATAATAGTTAAAAAATCATTTAAGAATGAGAATAATTTCGCCATTACTTTTAAGACAATATTACTCTAATTTATCTATAAAATCTGTGGATGATTATAATTGCACACAAAGTGAAGAATGAACTATTGAACCAATATAAGTAGAATGTCATATTGAAAGACGATTTGTGATCAAATATCACTTATTTTTATTCATAGTTCCATAACGAAAAAGCTGAACTAATTGATAACTCGTTTTTATTTCTCCCATTTGCTATGTTTAAATTCGAAAATGAATTTTCGTATTTCAAAGTTTTGTATATTTTATCGTTATAAAAGTTGTTATATTGTAAATTCCGAACAATCGAAAAAATCTCCGTATGTATTCAGCACCTGTATTGAGAAAAGCTTTCAGCTCTGGATATTGAAAGCTTTTTCACCAGATTTCTGCACACAATACGGTATTGTTATCGAACACACGACTGACACATTGTCGATAGCATGTTGCGGTTTGTACACCGACTCGAAAAAAATGCATTTTTCTTACAGGCATACGTGAACATGATTTTATTTTCAATCGATTATCAAAAAATCGAGGCATGAATGCCATGAAATACTCCGTTTTTGTATTATAAAGTACTGAAATAGTCCCAGATGGTTCTTCAAGTTTCGTTATAGACTGGCTGTCTTATGGAGAAGTTTGTCGTGGAAATTTCGACAATTGTGATATAAATCGTACACAGTTATCCGCCATTGTTCCTTCTTCAATCACACACAAGTTTGAATACTTCTCCGACAAAGTCCCGAGATTCTGGTGTGAAGACGTACCAAGGGAAGGCCTCGGGGGTCCGGAAAACTCCAGTCTAAGCTTTCATTTGAATTTTCTAGCCGAGGTTGCCGCAACTGCTTGTTTAGCCTTTAAGTTCCTATTTTATGTTACGTTTTATGTTCGCACAACACGTTCCTCGACTGTCTCAACTAAAATATACATGTTTTTAGCGAGCTGAAAGAATTATGGATTTGCAAGGATTTTAATTTTTAAGACCCATCGAACGAAAATACCATTCCAATGCCAGTATTCCTTGGAGAAACATATTTTCACATATTTTATATTGCTATTTACAAGTAAAAAAAACTTTTTATATTTAAAAATGTATTTATAATAATATTAGATCTAATCAAAATGGAATGCAAAAAATGAGTTACGATAATACTATCCTCAAATTCTTAACATTTTTATAATATTAATAATAAATTTTATATAGTAATATACGATTAAACTTCAACTAAAAAAACTCGGTATAGAACGAATCTCATTAACTAGCAAATTTAATGAAAAAAATATTTTGCAAGCGCTTTATAAAAAAACAATGTCTGTTAAGACATCCAAGGTTAAAACCCTTGGATGTAAAATATTTTTATAGCCTTTTTAAGCATATTTTACAACAATTTCTCTTCACTTCAATAAAATATGAATGATCCTCTAGACGTAAAGATGAAACCTGAGATTGTGTTATATTATATAAAGAATAATAAAAAACACTTAAAAGTTCTTTGGTTTACGACCATGCGACATTACTTTGCACTCACTGACTTTGCAGATAAGTAATAGTTGCTTGCAAAATCAATGATTGGATGCATATTTCAGCGTCTGCTTGTTTAAATAATTATTTTATCAAAAATCTTCTTCTTTACACATTAAGTTCGGGAAGCATTAATAAGTTATATGTCGTTTAATGATTTCATGTACATAGTTTTATGAATTACGCCTTCTTTCGATTAAAGTCTGCTAAAACAGCTAACATAAGGTGATTTTAGTTTTTTTCACAATTATTTATTTATAAAAATGTATTAAAGCTATTTGTATAAAATTGGGTACATTCTCAATACAAGTCACCAAAAACAGTGTTTAATTTTCGCAAATGTTTTTTTCCAGTATTTCTAACTGCTATAGAGCTATTTTTATGAGAGTATACATTTTATTTTCTTGTAAAATCTTCGTGTTTTAATGTGAAACATCAACGCGTATTTATAAACGATAAAATATCCCAAGAGCGGTGTCTTGGAAAAAAAACCCCGGCTAATATTCCAAATAAACATAAAAGTGCAAGAAAGGACGAAGATCGTAAATTGTTCCATAAAAATGTAAAACCATGTTAAAATTCTTCCAAGAAGTATTATATGTTAGCGAAGCAAAAATAAAATCATCCATTACATAACAAGATGCTAATTAAATTTTAAAAGTAATGGTATTTTACGTAAATATGTGAATATATCCGCGAATGCCCCCGCAGCTAATGTGTTAAGGTACCATGTTCGTTATCTAACATAGATGGTTAAATCATGATTAAAAAAATCAAATTGGATTTTATAAGAGAGTATAAGATTAAAATTTGCAAAACATGAAATCACGTTAAAACTGGATCTAGTCGATCTATCGGGAATATTAATATTTCTAATTTTCCAATACATTATAATTTAGGAATAAAAATATGCTTAAGGACTATTTAAACCATTGAATTTTTTATTCATTCGTCATTTATGCCCTGATACAATTATTGATTTAAAAAGCAAAAACTGAAGATTATAATGGTTGATTTCTATCATTTTCCTTTTGAGATAAGTGCCAAATTCATTAAAAATCTTATCCCGTAGGAGCTTTTCTAAGAAATCTATATTTTAAGTAATGATTTCCCATCCCATCATCCCATGTGGTTAAGTTAGGGTAGAATAATTTGAATAAGAATTATAGGTAGGAGAAGGCTTATAAATGAGTAGTTAAATGATCATTAATGTTACATAATATTATAATTATTATAGCAAATTTAGTAACCCATCAACCCTTCACAATTTAATTAATCACCTTAGTATTTACACTATCTGATACAAGAAATCAGGCTAAGTTTCTAGATAAGCTAAAGATATTTGATATATTATATATTAAGAAAAAGCAATTAATCTTTGAAACTTTTTTCAAATCAAAATCTTAGAATTAAATATGTATAAAAATGGCCTAGAGCTCGTTTATGAATGTTTTCATTTGTATACAATTTACTGAAAGAAAAATGTTTGTTTTGCCGCAATTACAGGTTATAAAGTTTATGGTTTAGCAAAACATACACAGTCATAAAGAACGCAGCTCTGCGTCTAATTCGCGGTGCTGCAGTAAAAGTGCAGTTAATTATAATTTCTATTATGCGGCTCTGATGCTATCTGGATACAAACAGGTCGCTTCCGGCGCATTTCGCCTGAATTTTACAATACCAAAACCTTCGGAGGTGGAAATGCAGCAAAGCGCAGGTGAAATATGGCCGAAGCTGTATTAACTCACAACGAAGAGTTGCCTCCAGCCGGAGCGACCCAACGATAGTGGCTCCAGCAAAAAAGAAAGCTTTAAACGAAAGACCCAAAGAAAAATAAGGGTCGCTTTCTTGGAGCAACCGATTCTTTAAAGAAGGTGTTCCGAGCTGAAAGAAAATTGTTTTCCGTGAAGAAGACATCTGATAAATTTCTTCGTTTTTTATCGCCCGATGGACACTTTTCTTGCGGGGCGGGCTAAAAAAATTGCCGCAAGTGCATATTTTACCACTGTGGCCATACAAAATATATCAATTATATTAATACTTAAATCTAGCAATTAATATATTAAATAATCTTAATTTTAAGTTATAGATATCATATATTTATCTTGATTACAAAAAATATCAACTAGGCTGCGAGTATATTTCATGAGTGTATTAATTTAGTGACATGGGAAAATATGAAAAAGAAAAAAACCATTTCAAGAGATGATAGAACCTTTGATAAAATTAACCTACATTTAAAATAAATAACTAAAAATTAACCTATGGGATTTACAGGGTTTCCGAGGCAGAGTCGAACAGCATATCCGCTAGTTGATTTGGGTGGTTTAGAAGGTTTGTATAAAATTACATCGACAATAGGGAGAAGCTTGATATTTCGGTGAAGTATTTTTAGATTAGTGTATGGAAGTGTGTTGTAAGAAATTTTAGTTGCCTTGTTTTGAACTACTTGAAGCTGTGTGAGATTGGTCTTCGCCGCATTGCTCTAGACTGGTGCGGTGTAAGCCAAAATCGGACGAATCAGGCTTTTATAGATCAAAAGTTTATTGGTGCATGAAAGTACACCTTTTCGACAAATATTGTGTTAAATGCGCCTAATGCCACCATTCTTCGGATCTTGGTTGAGGAAAGATTCGCTCTCCGTTTTAGTCGAGAGTCAAGAATTACTGCAAGATATTTAACTGAGGTTAAGGAGATAACTCTGGAGGAGCCCACATTAACGGTGAAGGGAGGAGGTCGGTTTCTTTTGACAGAAAACATGATCGATTCAGTTTTATTTTTCATTGATCTTGAGTTGCCATTTATCGAAGAACCTTATGGCAGTTTTTAATATTGGATGCAGCTTATGTACAACAAATATTAAAAACTAGCTTAACTAATGTGTTGGTACCAATGCAAACTGACAAAACAGGCCAAAAATTCAAATATTTATACATCAATGCATTAAAAGTGTAAGAATATCCTTATAAAACATAATTTTACGTATAATAACTATAATAAAAAATATATATTCCTGGCATCATTTTATTGTTTTTTTAAATTATTTTGCACCACACATCTTTACTTACATCAACTAATGCAAAATTTTCTAATTCAACATCAAGTTCGTGCATATAATCACTATTCTTCTCTGTTCTCAAGTGCACAAATCAAAAGTCAATTTCAATATGTCATGTGGTAATCGAGGAATAAATAAAATGACCACCTGATTTGAATCCAAAGTTGCGTTGTATCTGTGCAAAAAATTTTCGCCTAAAGTGCAACGTGGTGATATACAGACGTTGAACTAATGAGAAATGTGTACTTAATGCAGTGGTACGTTTTGTCATTTTTTTGCGTCGCATTTTTGTTCGGTAAGATTTAATGGTAATATTATTTATTTTTTTAACTGAATGAAAATGTATTAATAATTTTTCTCAGGGTGCTGTCGTGCAAATGGCTGATATAAGAAGTAAAAATATTTAGTGAGTTAAAGCTTCATCTTATAGTCGGAAATGTACGGTCGGCTGTCGTTTGCAGTTATTCAACACTTCAGTCGCTAACTAATGGGTTTCTTGCACCTAGTATCTCAACTTTTCATTCAGTGTAGAAAAAGAAAGGAAAACGGGCGTGGTAAGGCTTTACATCTCTTTTGGCTTCTTTATGGCTTAGCAATAAACTAACAAGAAGAAAGTATTTCGGAATATGTCCGCTTTAGTACTTTATGCAAAGCTGCATGTACACTCGACGTACTCCGGTACCACATTCACACTTTTTTATTGTTCATTGTGTCGGCTTCCAAGAAAACTCTCTTTGTGTTGTCTCCGTTTGTTATTTTGTAAATTATGCATTTAAATCTGCTTTTCTTAATCATTTGGATCCATTCAAGCAGGGATTCAAAACTATATCTCAAACTTTTTAATATAAAAATATATACAATTATTATATACTTTTTACCTGATTTGGCAATTTTTTTTTTCAAATACATTCGTATAGTAACCACAAAATGAATTTCATATATCATACAAAAATTAAAACGATATATATTATAAGAATTCACAATTAATAAATTCATAATAAGCGAAGGCATCGTTTAAACTTTAAGCTTGTTGAATGTATTTTAACAAGATGCCCTTAAAGATGATTAAAAAAATGTCTTTCTACCATATAAAACCAAATATTTCGCTTAAAATATTTGGTGATTTTGGAGATAAAGCGATTTTATGTGACATTATATTGTCGGACTTGGTATCCAATTTTGCTCGCTAAAATGGCAAGTCCGCGTGCGTCAACACCCGTCTAAAGCGTGTTAATAGATTTTGAATACACAAAAAAACAATACCATCTATTGGCAAATAGTGCTGATTAAAAATAAATTTATTCAAGATTAGAACCATTTTTGATATAATATAAATTAAATGCTTTTTTCGTTAATATTCTTTGGGTGTTTTCAAAAGTTCTGAAGGATTATTAAATATGAGTTTTGAACTTTGCGGATGTGCTTCCCGGTTGTGAAATTTGAGCTAAGTACAGCATCGAAAGTTGCGGTGGGTGGCGTGGGTTCAAGTTCGCCACCCCTGACACCTTCGAGTATTGTTTCCCGGCATCAAACGGATCCGGAATGTAGAGTGTCTCATTGTACCGTTCCACATACAATTTAATAGTAATTTTCTCTTAATGAAAAGCTCCCGGCACAGTGCTCGACACTGCTAACGAGCGCTCCATCTACGTGGGTTGAATAGACACAGGGCCTGCTTTACACCTCAATTGTCTCTGATTCATTTCTTTGTACGTGATTATCATTTTTGCGATAACCACACTCAATTCTCCTCCAACCCTGAGAGGTCGGAGGCCTGCTTATAAGATATCCGCTACGACTTGAAATTTCCTAATTAATACAAGCTTCTACTTAATTAATTTTTATTTTTAGCCACAATCCAAAATCACACCATCTCGCAACACAAAGAAAACGCGTAAAACGTAACCCGAAATAAAATATGACCTTAACGTTACACACAGAACAACCCTAAATATATATACACTCAAACCTCTTTTGATGCGACTTTTTTTGTGCGATTTCGAAGTTATACGATTTTTTTAAAGCATTCTCCAAAAAGAATTTCAAAATTCCAACTACTTATGGAGTTGCGAATAATGAAATCTTTTAACTCGTTTTTCTCGAAACTACTTTTTTCAACACGGTTGACACCATATCTCATGTTTGAATTAATTATATTTACTTCAAACTGGGTATTAATCTTTTCTATATAAACCTCTATTATATCTACCAGATTTATGTCAAAAAATATTTTTTAACTGTTTAAAAAAAATAAAACTATCACAAAAAATTACTAGACTGAATTTTATTTTAAACAGTCGCCATTTTGTATTTTTTTTGAGTTAGGGACTATAATAACATCTTTGCTATATATGAATTTTATTGTTGGAAAGAGAAAATCTACATAGAAAAATGATAACATTGACACTGGGTATATTATTTCTTCCAAAGAAGAGAGCGATTTTGAGTCATAGCGAAAACCGTAACGAAAATTATCATCAGTGATAATAGTTTGTAATTAAAATAATCAGTATTTCTCTGGTGAATGTCTGGCATTTGATATGCCAAATGTAAATTTTACCAATGATGCAAAACGTCCTTTAAATGTTACCAAAAATGTTATTTTTCAATTGCTTAATATTGTTTTCCTGTTTTTTTATAATTTTTTTGTGCGATTTTGTATATATTTTATATAGCTGTTTCAAAGTTATGCGGTTTTTAAAATTGATAATAATAATGTAACATTAATTTTATGTCTAAAATACACTTTTATATTATATTCAAAATGTCTTTCATGTGATATATTTGTAATAATGTATTAGCATTAATATTGATACAACCTGAAAATCAATTCTGGATACTTCTTACTATCCAGATGCTTGCTTTACCAACTGTGTAAGATAGAAATTATATCATGTGTAGCATTAAAACGCTCTAGACTTTAGTATCATTTATATCTTACTCGAGCAATATTTTACAATTTACCGTACTCGATGTATTCATTTAATATTTCTTCACATACATACACATTTAATTTTATCAAATTTCCTACGCATTGTACAGGATAAAAGGATAAGCTGAAAAAATCATATGATGACAAGGAGTACACGTAATTGTTCTTATATTTAAATTGCTTTTTTTATTATCCTTGGGCTCTTTTATTATCCATTGCGTCTTGGTAATCCGGTCTGACTTAAGTTCAATATCAATGATCAACTTTCCATAAAAGAATGAGATTTTTTCCTTACTCAATGACGATATATTGATTGTTATTTTGATATCCATGATTTTATTTTAATATGCTAAATAATTTTGCTTCAAAAATGTCTGATTTTGGCTTTGAGATAGATGTTTTGAGTTCTTAATTGCACCAAATACCTTCTTTCATATTTTTGGTAACTATTAAAAATTAGTCATCAGCTATTTTATGTTGAATGTCTTCTAGTCTTTTGCTTAAAAAATAATATTTAGTGATAAACATCTTTTTTCTTGGTCATCTTTTATACTTTGACTCCTTTTATACGGTCCGATGAAGATCAAACCACGTAGATGATCCGAAATAAAAAGCGTTATCAAAAGAAGTGCAGTCTAATGGGACTGATTACCCATGGGAGCCTTTTCCCAAATTTATATATTTTTTATATTATAGACAACATAATATACATTATTTTAGCATAACTAAAATATTAGAAAATACTGAAAAATTACATTCTGGTGTCATTGATCGATAATACTTTAGATGATACATTTTCAAGCTATGTGGCAATTTTAGAAAGCAATTTTCTTGAATTAAAGCGAAGTACAATCCAGCTGTTTCACGTTTCGCAAATTATTTTAATGAGTATGCATTTTACTCAGTTTTCAGTACGAATACCAACTACAAAAGCAATAAAACGCATTTGTATCATATGCTTAGAGATACGTGATTATCGCGTTTTGCGATAAATGCGAAATAGAAGCGATAAATGCGATAAATGCGAAATTGTTGCGAAATTGTTAAAATATGCGAATAGATGCGAAATTTTATTAAAACTGATAAATATTTTTTCCAAATATCGTTTATCTTGAAAAATAACTAAGATAATCTTCCCAGACTCTATGTTCAACTCTTGTCCATAGTCTATGATGTCACACACTTAGGTTGGTACTTGTTTTGTGTCATTTGCGTAGTTGTGATGTTAACGCACGTATTGTAATCTTTCATAACATTGTTTAAATATACTACTTGGTGAGTTTTTTTTCACAATTTAAATAATGTCACGTTTTAAAAATTATCCAACGTTTGTTAATCAATAAAATATATGTTTTAGTCTCAAGAATATGGGTCGAGTAAATGTCGGTATTAAGACTTTGACGTACATAGCCGTCAAATCCCATCATGCGTCAGCAGATAATACTTGCTTTTTGCGCCAGATAAGTCAATGCATACCGTCTTCGTGGACACTTCAGCGGCTCAAAAACTCTCAAACTTCTCAAAGAATTGAAATGAGGCAGATAACGCTACTGTCAACAATAAATGTCATTGATTCAAAACAATAATAATTGTGTGTTTTAGCGATGGTTTAACTCCAATTTTACGTTCATAAATTACGAAAATCGTTATTCCAGACGTGTGCGTCAACCAGTTAAAGAGAGAGCTACAGCTTACAAGGCAGATGGATTTTATGTGAATGATAAAAATATTTTAATGTGCAGGCATAGCAATTGTCAGTTAGATTGGAAAAAGAAAGACAATTTAACAAAACATATCCAATCAAATGGTCACAAGAAGAAAGCTTCGACACCTGCCACAAGTAAGACTCATCAATTGACAATAGCAAATATAATAGATAGACGACAAGAAAAACCGATATTCATTAAAAATACGGTTAGCACGTGTCTCAAAGCCAACAAAGCCCCTGGAAAAGTTGAACCATCCTGCGGTGAAAGAATGTTTTTGGAAATATGTGCAGGGATCCAGTGATTTGCCATGTGCAAATCAATTAAGAAGAACGTATGTTCCATTATGTGGAGCAGATATGAAGAAAGAAGTCATGGAGAAAATTAAAAACATATCTATCATAATAGTGGTCGATGATACTTCAGACAAGATGGGGCGCTGTGTTTTTGCCGTTTTATTTAAAACAGTGCTACCTGCCAGTGAACAAAATGTCTACTTGGCATCATGTAATTTTTTGGATGTAGCAAATGCTACTACATGTTCGCAAACAATAGTAAATACTCTCAAAGAATATGAAATTTCATATTCGGACATATTAGGATTTGTCTCGGACTTGGCGCCCTATATGATTGCGTGCCATAAAAGTCTCAGTGTTTTAATTGGAAATAAAATGCTACATTTTAAATGCTGGGCTCACAAAATTAGTTTAGTGGGAAAACCACGAAGAATTCGGCAATGCAGCCATTCAATCAATTTGGTGTCCTGCAAATAGTGTTGATGTAGAAAGGTTTTTCAGTTCATATAATTTAATTGTGAACGATCGACGTACTAGATTGAAAGAATCGTCAATAGAAACATGCTCGATGATAAATTTTAATAATTATGTAAATTTAATTGATGTTTTTCTATTTTTAAATAATTTCAAATGTTTTTTACAATATATGTATGTATATTTTTTGCAAATTATGTTTAAATTAGACTATTTAACTTCAAATTTGTGTTTAAGAAATAGATGCTAAATAGATGCTAAATTTTGTTATTTTATTTGCTCCAAAACGCTAAATTCAAGAATATAAACGCTATTTTTTTTTTAAATAGATGCTAAAAACACGTATCTCTACATATGCTGAATTGAAAATCTGTTTGCAAGGTTGTAGCCCTGCATTTATTGGTACAAGTTCAATGGCAAATTCCATTACCAAAAGGGTTATATGCAAACTAATTTTATTCAAAGCTTCTTTGAGTCTACGATTCGAAGACATTTTAAAAGAAAAGCCCTAGTCCCTTTTCAGCATTACACATGTCTCAAATCGCATTGCTGACAATACATTTAAAAGCTTTGAAAGGTACACTTTCATCTGAATTATTCGCAAAAAAGAATAGATTTACATTTATACCAACAAGCTGCTCAGAACAATTTATTATGGATGTAATAAAACTGTTAACAAGTCTTTGTTTGAAATTTTGCATATAGTTAAAACGAAATGCAAATAAGAATTTAGCAAAATTTATAGCAACATTCTTTCAAAGCTCTTTTATTTTTAAAATTTACAATGAAAACTCTAATACACTTGTATTCTTTTTATACATTTATATCAAAATATTAAGTATTCTATTGAAAAAATATATTATGATTCATTATATAAAGTTGTCCAATTTAGATGCATAAAGTTTATTTTCAGACCCAATTAAATATTATTGCTATATTTCCGCTCAAAATTTAAAGTCAGTTGTATTGTAAATCTCGACCCTTATAAATTCTAACTGCAACTCCGACTGCGAAATAAATTCAACCTTCGCAAATATATGTGTACATATTTTCGTCGCTTATTGGCAATGATATTGTCAAGCGTATTAAGTTTCCATCATACAGTGTGAGATTGAATTCTTTAAAGGCTACTAATGTATGTGTCCATTTTGAATTTATTCTCATATAAGTACTACATAAATTATTCAAACATTTCAATGGAACCTTTTCAATAAAATATTAGAATCTGTGTTTGTTCATTTATGCGCTATGTATATATTTTTACCCCTCTAATAAAACACGATTTGCTTTAACCTCCTAAGGCGATTTTCTCTCTTCTTTGACTCGCTGAAAATATTTTATTTAAAAAGGTTTTCCAAAGGTGTTTCCTTTGCACACTTTTTTGATATGAGATTACCTATGTGTAGAGGAAATTTATATTTTAATGGTCTAAAGCCCTTTTAAGGATCTAATGTTTGCAACTTTAGTATTAAGATGCTTTACTTGGATAACCAAATATAATTTTGAATCAAAGAAATTTGAACATTCCCCAAAAACGATAAATCCATTTCTTGAATTAACATAAATAGCGATCTTCTGCAACACTCATCTGCAGAGCATCGATATTCTATTACATAAATAAAAATCAAACTACCTCCATTTTCTTATAGGTGTCCATGAGAACGCTTTAAATTTAAAAATAAACTAAAGTTGCACGCAAATTTAAAACATAATTGAACAATTTTATAATGAAAAAAATATCATAGGCAATATTTGATAAGCCATTTGCATTATAACAGAATATCAAACCTAATTCCAAAAAAATATATTTATCTATACACTTCTAATCGGGAGCATTCTCCAGCATATTTCACATGCACCTTCCCCTTTGTCTTCTATTCATCAGGGTAGTGTACTGAGACAAGGACAGATGCAAAGGAATGAAACCTACCCCAAACTTGAAATGATTATGCTTTTGGCAATTCATTCGTTCGTAAAGTTGTAGCTTTACCAGCGGTAGCTTTCTAAGAAAACTCCTATTGTATTATAATTTTAAAATTTCATGTTTTTCGGCAACCTATTTTAATAATCGTTTTCCTATCTATGTATATAAATGGAACACTTGTGTAAATTTAAATATTGGGAAAATCTTCAACAAGACATTATGATTAAAAACCATGGTAGTGTAGGACTCTTACTCACTAAAACCCCCACCCTTTTTTCTCCGTCGAACCCCTTGGAATCCGCCGCAGTTTTTTTCCTGTGGGAGGGGAATCTTCGCACCCACGGTATTCCATGGATGGGCTCTTACAAGCCAAGACACCCTTCGCGGGTAGTGTAGGATTGTACCCACTAAGCCACATCCCTTGTCCTTCTCTGGCCCCCTGGTATTGTTTTCCACATTGCTTCAGGAGGACAGGTAGTCTGGCCTTTTAGTTGGTCCTATACTAGTGTTGGAAAGGCTGTTGCGCTCTGCATCTCTCTCTTTTACTGCCCTCTTTGGCGCTCAGAATCTCTTCTACGTAGTCGCGCCAAAGGTTCCAGTTCTTCTTACTTTCCATCATACTGTGGACCATGTTGTCAACGTTGAGCTCGGCTACCCCGAATGCTTGTTTCAGCAGTTTTCTCTGGGGTGCCCAAGCCTCACAGCCAATGATGGTGTGTTCTATGTCGTCGATCTCCGCTTGGCAGTGTTGGCACGCTGCGAACGGTTCTTTGCCAATCCGCTTCAGGTACGCACCAAAATATCCATGCCCACCGACTTATGACTGGGATAAATCGGTGGGTCCATCTTTCCTTACTGAACTGATCCCATCTCCGTTGCTAAGCTTCCCTCGGTTTCTGGTCATGTTTGTTGCGATTTTTAGGATCTTCGTAGTCCAAGGCCATCTTCTTTGCTTGGAGGTCCAGCGGGGGATCACAAGCGCCGCGTCTTTGGACACTGTCCTGTACGCTGCGTTGACTCAGAGCGCTCCCTGTCGCTGGACCCTGGCAAGCTTCTTTCTGTTGATGTCGCATCTGAGCGATTCGTGCCATATCGGGGCTCCGTACAGAAGGATCGAGTGTATTACATATATTAAACGAAAGTGAAGCATCCATGTCCCGTCAGCATTTGGGTCAGGTGATGTTTACGCGAGGTCCATTTTTGTATTGCTGGTATTAATTTATATGTCGTAGTCTTTGCATTCTTAGAAGTTTATATCTGTTTCCGCCTTTCTGTGTCATTTCTGCCCAGACTGGTGTACCATAGAGCAAGATGAAGTTGGTTACCTCGTTCAGTAGCTTTCTTCGGCTCGATCTCAGTCCGCCAATGTTTGGCATTAATCGAGCCAAATAATTTGTCACCATTGTTGCCTTTTGCGTTATTACATCGGTGTGTTATCTGAAAGTCAGTTTGTCATCGATGCTTTTGGAGTAGCTAACACAATGCCCCTGGATAGCTATTATCGGTATCAAATTTTGATCTACGAAACTGAATTTCACCTCACGTGAGTGCCAGTACTTCATAATCGTCGCCGAGTATCGTTAAAGAGTAAATAAATGATATTTTAGAGAAATCCATATTTTAATTTCTGCCTTCCGTTTGAATCTCTCACCTTTGATGTCGTCTATATGAAAAGAGCAGCTGTAAAAGATAAACCCCTTCAAGAATAATTAAATCCGCCGTAAGTTACAGTGGTGCTGAAGCTGGAGGCTTCACGCTTCACCCTTATCGTGATATATATATATAATTATTTGCAATTGCTTATTAAGATGTTCAAAAATTCAAAAAATTCAAAGAATCTAACAACGATGAAACCCTACAAGTATATTCGTATAACACGGATTTATTTTACACAATGTTTATTATCTTTATGATTTAAACACCAAAGAGGCAACAAAATACATCGATATCAACATTTTGTTAGCAATATGGAGTGAAATTAGATACAAAATGTATCACATAAATTATTTGTATGCCTCAGTTCTAAATGCATCATTGTATAAATCAATCATAACTTTCATAGAGTGCATGAATAATCTTTGATGAGACTTTTTGCCCATATTCCAACTGAATGCTGCCAAATCCAATATTTAACACTGCGCAATTACACAGTTTATATTTGCAAAGCAAGATATGGTTGCGCACTAAATAGACATTATTGATTTACACTCGGAAGTTATCACATGATATTAATATCCCGAACGATTCGACATTCAGAATGCACAAAGAGCGTCACTGCAAAAACGCACAATTGTCCTTCGGCATTATTTTTGCGTAAAATAATTCACGGCGTTTTATCACGGTCCCATTAAACGTCGACAACAAATCAAATATACGTGTTTTACTATCAAAATCAGCCGGGACTTATGCCATTACGGGACGCCGACGCTAAAAAATGCATATTTCGAATGCTATTTTGCATGAATTATTACTGCGGCATATGGCCAGAAAATAAACACGTCTAGACGGATATATCCAGCTATTGACGTTGAATTGTTTTAATAACATCAATCTTCATATCAACTCGGTGTTTAGACTGTGTTTAAATGAATTTAGGGTCCATTTAGGGTTGAATGGCTCCAACGCTGCTTTAAATGCTGTTGACGATCTTGAAATCGTTTATTTTAGGCTATAAATGGGATAATGTTTATTTGGTTGAGTTATCATAAAATAAATTCAATTAAAACAAATTTGATTTGGCAAAATTGCAATGCAAAATGGTTTCGGCATTCATTTCGATAAAATCAAATTCAGTTATACTCTGGATGTGTTTTATAATTCAAAATACAACTGCATACATTGTTTATTCTATAAATCATTTATAATAGCCCCAAACACAGCCTAAAAAACAATTTTTGGAAATATTTATTACCTCTAGTTGTATTCGAATCAACGACCTCTTACGAGGAAAAGTTGATTTTATGCATTGATTTTTTCCATTTATTAATGAAAGCTGTTAGTCATACAATAAATCTATGTTTATATAATATATAATAAAGTAGGTAAGCTACTGGTCTAGAGCACCTGGCGCCTCTATGCATTTGTGTGAGCGACAAAGACGGATAGAATAGAAACGGTTCTCCTTCTCTTTCTGACCAATTTCCAGTCGGAGTTTCACTTCTCATGGCCTTAAAGCTAATTTACCCTATCGCGCCTATAGAAGTTTTACTTCAAAATTAATTTTTCTTTTTAATGAAATTCATTCTTAAAATTTACAAAAAATAGGAATGTCCTATGAGAGAACTCTTGTCACAAATAAAGTATTCCATCATTTACGTCTATCCTGAACCTCATTCCTCCATATAACCAGACCCAAATATTCGGCATGTTTGCAAATATCATCATCCTAGAACAGTGGTTCCTAACCTGGAGGGGATTACCCCCCGAGGGGTAAAACGGCTTTTCTGCGGGGGTAATGACAATATTCATTTTCAGTATGTAGATATAATAATAAAATGACAGATGAGCGTCATATGGCTTGCACTCTCTTCCAAGAAGTCTCTCACTGTGTTCTAATGCCTTTCTAGTAATCCTTCTCGCAAGGAGAGGGATGAAGAGACGAAAGACGGAAACGATACAGTTTCAATTTACTCGAGTACTAATTTGTACTTTCGTATTTGTGACAGTATTTTAAGGCGTCTTCTCACTTTAGGCGCCTCAAAAATAGGCTATTTTCGGGATTTTTTTTCAAGGATTTTCGCTAAAAATTATGGGATAAAATGGATCTTATGTAATAAACACATCTATTAAGTACATGAAGAAAAAATATTTTTATATTTTTGAACAATTATTATAATAAAACAGTAGCATCGAAAAACCCGTGTAGAAATGTTATGCTCGTGGCTTGTTGATGGTATCTCCGAGATCGGTCATTTGAAACAAAAAAATAAAACAGTTTTAGATTGAATATATCAGTGGCTATAAGGCATATCATCATATTTTTTATATTTGCGAAAATAACAAAATGGCGCACGTTTTACAAAAAAGTAAAAAAACGGGTTTTTTTTCAGTTTTTTATAAAAAAAAATTACTTAAAATCAAAATTTCAAAAATCTGATGATATGCACTATAGCCATAACTATGAAAAATATTTCATTCAAATTTCATGACAATCGGCTGGATAGTTTCCGAAATTTCATGAACAAGCCACCGAAAAACCTTGTTTTGAGATAAACGCGTTTAAACTTTTGGTTGCAGAAAAATTGTCCAGACACAGCTGTTGAAACACTCGTTGTTATTTTGGGTATTTCCTCCGAAGATCTTCATAAATTGGTTTCAAAACCTCGTGAACATCTTCAGCTAGAGCAAAAGGATGTTTAAAAGTTTCTATCTGATTGTTTTTCACCACTTTCTTGTACTTGCACCATGATTCTGAACAATACGTATGCAGCCGGGTGCTCTCAGGTAGTCACCTAACGGTCGCCCAAAAATTTAGTTAAACTCGTCCGATCTTTATGAAATTTCGATATAATATTTTTGAAGATATGTACTTTTAAAATTTAAAATAAAATAAAAATCGATTTTTTTTAAATTTGTAAAGTGAGAAGACGCCTTAATGCACAATATTAATAAGAACATTATCGATCAAAAATTCATTTTTATAAGGCAACTAGTTAAATTCAAATGCTAAATAAGAATCACGTGGCTTTACAGCGTGATTCGCTTTACATCAATTTGTAAATTCATTGCTCATTTAATACGTTCAACGAACGCAATATTTCAGCTTTATTTTCATACAGCCGTATAAAATAATCTGAGCTTCAAATACGAATATGTAATTCAATTTTCAAAAGAAAATATTATTTTTCACGCTGAAAATACACTTCGAGAAGCTTATCTGTCAAAGACCGCACGTCATATAAGTCACTGCAAAAATATTTTTGCAAATACTGAGCACTTATAGCACCTTCGTCTTCAATTTTACTTATCTCACATGTTTATATCGATGTGCGCATAAAACATACGAAACTCTCCGAGCACTGAAAATGTGCATTGCACACATGAAAGTTTGATGTGTATGTATTATATCGAAAATATGTGCATATTTTTAAACATGTTTTTCTTGATCAAATATCCTTCGAAGGAGATTGCCTTAAGCGCCCCCACAAACCACACGAGTTCTTTTAAGAAAATAAATATTGAGCGTCTGAAGAAGACTTTTCACAAGGTTCAGATGAAAAGATTTCGGAGGCCATCTTACTTTCATTAAAATTATTTTCGGCATATTAGCGTTGAAATTTTTTTTTTGTCAGCGCTGAAATTCGAATGCTATGTCTTAGACATGAAATATAGAAAGAAAACGGATCACACGTCTCGGGCTTGGATTGCGCTTAATAAAGATGAAAAGGTATATATTTTCTTTGCCAATCTTATTATCTGCGAGGGCTTATTTTGTACTCGGCATTCATTTCATCTTAAATATGTCAGGATATGATGGATGATGCAGAACTATTTCGCTGTTTCCGCATGGAAAATGGATTCTCGGCAAGGGTTTTGACATACAAAACCATTATTTTACTCTTGGAAACGTATTCGAATGAAAGTATACTATTTTTCATGGCACATCCGTCTAGACATTTTTTTATGTATTCATTACCGATTCGACATCATGATTTTTTCCCAAGCTGAAAAAATATTCAGCATCCGATCTGAAATTGTTTTGAAAGATTTTGAAACATGGATCGCTTTATATTCCCATTGCGTAAAAATACTGCCTGCTTCTGAGATTTTGTTACGTGATTTTATTGTAAAATCATAATAGCAACGTATTGTAATACCCATCTGAATGCATTAACATACAAGGCCAATCGTTTGTTGAGATAGGGAATGTTAGAAAACATATTGTAGGTCAAATGTGAAATTTTAATCATTTTTTGCAAGTGATAAAAAATTGCTTTCAATTTCTATTTTCATCAAAACCTTTAAAATATTTCCCAACGTAGTTGCAAAGCTAAATGATTTAAAATGTATTAGTTGATTTTGTATCGGAAAACTCTATGTAGCGCTTATAAGTTAACTTTTGTTCCCATTTTCAGATGTTGTCCTGCTGAACAAATTTGAAAGTTTTAAGCTTTTCTATTAAGCGAGTAATGAAAATGCATTGTGAGGTTTCTGCAACTAACTTTAGCAAGTTTTAGACTAGGATATATGAGAATCGCTGTATTGACGCATCCACACCGTACTTTTCTAATTAAATTTAAAACTTAATCATCAAAAAATTATTTCTTCATTCTCACAATCTAATATAGTATTGACGAACCTGAAAAGGTGGAAAAACATTATCAGAGATAATAAAAAGATGACTGATCTTGTCCAAGATGTTTATACATCATTTCTTAGGCGAAAACAGATCCCAACTGCGAGACTTTGATGGTGACGGCAAAACATGCTTACTTAAGGCCATGACTATTGATTAATCTAAAAAAAGTTTTGCATCTGGATGTTTGTATCTCAAGCTATACTAGTAATAATCCATTTTAACTCATAATTTTCTTTTCATCATGGGATAAAAATCAACATAAATTTAAATTAATTAAGGTTCGCTGTATCAGCTCAAAAACCAAGTTTCGTTTATATTATTTTATATAAACATTTAGTACCAAAAATCAAATAAGACCGATAATTTTGGTTACAGTTATCCAATCCGAGAAGACTACATTTCCCAATCTGAGGAATCGAATCAGTATATTGGTACTCCACATTAAATCACCATTCCATAAACCACCCACACAAAACGAATGAATGAAACACCTGATCGATAGGAAGCCTTTGACCGAATTGTCTTCGCTGGGAAGGTAGCATTTATCCCCGAGGCCCAGTCACTATTTGGGACCTTGTTCGCCCGGAAAGATCTATGTAATTCATTTAAATTCATGTAATGGCGAAGCCAACACTATTTTGGGCCCGAGTCGGTGGACAATTGCAGCCATTAGTGATCCTGAATGGAAGCTGCTTGATTTATGTAAGACCTCCGGAGACCCAACCTGCTATCAACAATGCGACTCATTCAATATTCAATTGAACCTTGTACGAACAACAAACTACAACTCTGCGAGAACGCTCTTTATACTCTACTTCGATGTTTGCTTACCTCTCAGGTGATAAGCAAGTACACCCCTACATATGTAAAGAAATAAATTAAATAGCAAGCGTATATTCTTAAATTTTCCCTATCTAATCAGAAAACCTAAATAATCATAGTTCATTGAAAAAATCATTAAACTGACAAGCAAACCATAAAACTTAGCCATAATCGATTTTATAAAACATTATACGAACCCTTATACGACTACATTGAAAATTTTCGTGAAAATATTGCGAATTTGATGCATTTTAATTAACCGTACACACTCAAGTTCCAATTGACATAGATATTTGGATTTCAACAATAAATACGTTAGCTGTGCGCTGTCAATTGCGCTTTTGACTCTTAATTGGACCGTGTAAAAAGCTTTTTACTGTTGAAAAATACTCACGTTTTAATTGTTGTGACCGTTTTTTATCGTTTTTCGAGCAAGTTTTCAGCATTGGCGAATGAAAATTAAATCGAGTAATCAAAATATTCTTTTCATAAAGAGATATACATGTATTGCATTAACGCTGCACTCTAAATATTTGTCCGATGTTTTAAGCTTGCTTTATCTTAGTTATATATATTTAAAAATATGCTTCCATGTTTAGGTTTAAATAGAAGAGGTTTTTAAAAGCTTCAGATTTTAATCATCTTAATATTAATGTGGTGCTCTTTCACGAATGCTACTCTTAAAAAATTCCTGCTACGAGAATTTTTAAGAACTTACTAACTAATCCTTCCTTTGTAAAAATAGATATAATTCATAAACCAGCAAATAAATTGATATGAAATAATTTAAATGCCTTCACAAAAACTTCTAGATAGATATAATAGTAGATTTCAACCTGTGGTTTGCGTATCATCGTGATAAAATACAAAAGTGGTAAAATTGATATCCTTGAAAATACAACTTGTATGATCATAAAATTAATGTTTTGAAGTCAGTCATAAAAACCAAAGTCAAAAATAATCATTTTTGAAGAATTTGACACTAAAACTTGTCGAAATCTACAACTTTAATGGATGAATACGTCCTCAATTACCAATTTGGAATTTTTAACCATTTTACTTATATATTTTAAAAATAAATTAAAAGGGAATAGAAGATAACATATATATAGATAACAATGGTAATAAAAAGATATTTTATACCTTGCTTTCATAAGAATTTAAATATCTCTGTCATAGCTGAAGATTTGTCAAAATATTTAATATTTCATTGAAACGAAACCAGTAATGTCATTTCAATGTCAATTTTTTGAACGTTTTAAAGGGTTTGTCCCCCTAAATACAGACACTATTACCGGCATTGCTGTAGTTCCGGATTTCACCGGACTAGTCACCCAGAGAATGCTTTCAACCCGTTCTTTTAATCTCACGAGAAACCCTACACGCAGAGCGTTCAGGTGCCCACCCCTTTTGATCCGTGCCCTCCAAAAGGAAGCGAGGTTCCCGCAGGAAGACTGACTTCGGACTACATGCACCCTAAGATGCGTTGCATTAAGGATGCGGGCATATAAGAAAGAAAGAATTTGTTCAATAAATTTGACCGTGGAAAGATGTGGTCTTCCCGCTGATCACACTAGCAGTCTCGTAAGTGAAAGTTTCTGTTTTTCTACCTAAATAAAATAAATATCTAAACTTAAGCGAACCATTTTATATCGTTACTGACTATCTTCTTTTTTATTCTCTTACCTTCCACAATCCGATATCAATCGTTCCTGCATGAGCCCAGATACTCGATGACGCCATCATGTTACAATTCCTTAAAAAGTAGCATATGTTCATTAATTTACCATCATGTTTAACCATGTGTCCTTTAATTATTGCACTGTAATAACTGCACATATTATGCTTAAAATTGATACGGAAACGTGGTGATATTTAAGAATATTTTTGTGGTACATGGAATTCATTTACACATAAAAAGTACCTGTTTTGAATTGAAATGAAAATATGGCATTAAACGCAAGAAACCTACACCTTACAAGAAGCGTCCCGGTAATAATATTACGCATTTTAAAGGTCAAACGTCTAAATTCGGTCTACTCTCAGGATGTGTGCGTTCTTTAGTGAAAAGAAGATTTGTTTGTATAGGAGGGTCAGGGAATTTGCATGATAGCTATGCGTCCCTCAGGGTGTCAGTCCGTACAGGTCTATGGAGATCTGCAGAGGTCCCCAGTGGCGAAAGCCTATTGTCTTTCGAAAATGTCCTTAGTAATGGACGTGATGCGAATATCCTCCACGGAAGGACCACTCTCATCGCTCCTTTTGAATTTGAGTATTTAACGCTCGAATGCCCCCTGATATATTTCGAATGAAAAATCTATTATTTCTTTCCGTCTCCGTGGAGAGGTGTTTGAACGACTATCGGTTTTTATAGATAAGGGAGGGCGAACAAAACGTATTAGGTAATTCGAGTCAAGGGCGAGGACGGGCAAAATAGCGTGATAATACCGGGACAAAAGAGCAACAATGGATCTTCTTTGAAGCACAAGAGGAATTTGTGTCAACACGACGTGTCAACAAGCCGTCAACAAGAGGTTAAGTGATAAACAAATGACAAATGACTTTATCCACTTTTGCTCCCCGCATTGTTCGGAGGAGCGTGACTTGAATGCTATCCTCTGGCACGTCAACATATTTTTGATCGTCCTTCCAAAGTAGATAAATTACACATATGCCTGATAATATATTATATTTGGAGATTGGAAGTAAGCCACGAACTTTCTGGTCGTGTCGCATCTAAAAAGGAAAACACTAATGTACGTTTTCAACCGGAGAGCGGGCTTTTTCTGCTGGGCGGCACTAATATATTTCATTCATCACGCTCGAAGCAATAACACCTTCTCTACAAACTTGTGCAAAAACAAATTTCATCCTATAAAGTTATTATTTTAACACCAATTTATGATTCGTCATGTTTTCCAATGACCGAAACGATTTGATAAATTATCAATAGAAAACAATAGTTGACAAATGTATTTTATGTCAGCGTATCAGTCGTTGTCTATCTATGGATGTCATCGATAATGTAATTAATAAAACAACTTTGTTGGAATGTTGTTAAATACAATACAATCACGATCTAGAAAGATTAATCATACACAAAGTTTCACCAGATCAAATATTACCTATTTGGCACGTCATAGCTTTATTAATCTTAACTATGTTCGTATAAATTTTCGAAAAAAGAAATATATATTTGTATATATTTTTTAGCTAAAACACGGTTGTTTTATTAGATTGAAAAAGAAATCCGAAACGCAATGAATAACATTCAAATTTATTAAAGCTAACTGCGAGATTTTTCAATGACGATGAACTTTTTGCGTAGATATAACCAAAACCAGCGCAAGAATGGCAAATAAAATGCATTTTATCTCATCCATGACTCTCGACTTTCAACTCCCGTTTTCAAATGCTTCAATTATTAACTCTCCTTCTATCATCCATCTTGGAGATGTTTTTTCATTGGGTTTGCTAATAAGATCTTCCATCTTTTGATATTACATAGTATAAAATAATAGCTATTTAAACATGTTTATATACATTTTTTACACAGTTAACATATTGCAATTTCACGACTTTGTTCATAATAAATACAAATAGGGAATGAACTTTGACAGTTTCAATTGTCCAAACTATAAATTGAATGGATCCTAGCATTCTCAAAATCATTTGCTGCTTCAAATCATGCGTAAACTTGATTTTAATTTTATAAGAATCTACTTATTCTGCTTGTGCTTTTAAGATGCTTTTTTTGGTCGTTTATGAAATCTTACTCGGTGATTTTCTTCTATCGGGAATTCTATTATCAAATCTATTATATTTCATGGAAATATTTCTTGCAATTTCCATTGAATGTGTAGTATTAATTGAACAAGTTGTATTGCCATAAAATAATTAGATTCTAGTCTGGTTTCTGATATAATCAATATTTTATTTATAAATTGTACTTTTTTGCCACATTGTCGAAAGCAAATTGAGAATGTAAAACTACTAGATAAGAATACGCAATACTTTTGAATGTCCGAGTTTCATTTTGACATTAATAAACACTTTTATTTTTTAAGCTTAGACAAAAAAACGTTTAAAAATTTAAATGGCTTCATTTAATAGAGACAAAGTGTCAAAAACTCATTAAATTATATAACGTGTCAAATAACTCAGATGAAAGATTATGTGATTGAATAATCTCATCGTATTTGCTTGAATTATATTTGCATGTGAGACCGATTTTATTATTCAACAAGACAGCCTAGGAGTTGTAAATTTCAAGAATTTTTTTCCAGCCTCCCACAGCTTTAGTTATCTATTCCCACATCCGTTTTCTCACATCCGATTCGGAAAGCTTTTTGAAGCTTATTTAGTGGGAGAACTCACGTAGGAATTTCCCGTCACGAAGAGACCCCTGGGCCACTTTACTGTCACGGAATGTCACTCCTGCAGACCCTCACTCACTTCTTCACACGTTATCCGAGCCCTTTGATATGGCCATCCACCGAGTGGGTGTATCTTCCAAATTGCCCATTGCCCACCTGATTCTGACACCTTATAAGACATTGCTTCAAATTACTGACATTTTTCAGTTTCAATTTGCCTTAAACTACCCCTGGGCCATATGGTTAATTTAATAAGGGATAAAAATTAATTATAATCGAGGATGGCTTCAATTTTGCACCTGTTTTATTATTTCGATATGAAATAAAATATTAAACGTTCATAAATCTCGCCTGTGAGAATTTCCATGGTGAGGTAGGATTTGTTTGATTTACTAAGATAACTCGCTCCGTGTTCTTTCTCTCTTCTTCGTTCGCAGCAAATGGCAAAGAAAATTACACATCTATCATAGAAAAATTCGTAAAGTGAAAAATTTATCACGGAAGCCTTTCACAAAGAACATAGCACTTTCGTCTAGTCAGGATGTATAGTCAAAAAAATATATCACATTCCATTCATACATATTTTATTCCAATACGAATTGTCAAACTAACAAATCATATTCTGATTTATAGATATATCATGTGAATTTTTCTGTAATGATTGATATAAATATGCGAAAAAAATGTTTTTTTTTTAATTAGAATCATCAAATAAATTCTAACTTAAAAGGTTTTCCATAAAACATATTATATTACATTAAATAAAAAATTGGATAAACTAAAAATCATTCTATTTTACGCTTAATATTCTGAGCGTTATTACAGAAGCATAAACGACTGATGATAATGGGAGACACAAGCAGAATTTTTCAAAAAATTATTTTTATTATTGCAATTGCATTATTGGCAAATATTTGTAGCGTAAAATATACAACGCCAGTATACAAAACCACTATTAATTATCGCAAAAAGAGTCTATTGTCCTACTATGCGGAAAATCGAGTTATTCCCGCCGGCTCTCCAGCAGTCTCGTAGCTGAGGTATCTCTCTCCGCAGAAAATCTTAGAAGAGAGTGTCGACTTTACATTAGCGCTTAGTTATCGTCTTCTTCTTTTTCGGATCTTCTACAATCCAATAATGAAGAGAAGGAACGCAAAGCTACCCATTCGAAAAGCGTAGACATAGAATGGGGCAGCTCCACTGGGAAAGTTCTATGACTAGGGAACTCTGCTCTTACGTTATTCTTTCATGTTTTTTTTTTTGCTATTATATTTGTGTTGATTATTATTTGTTAGAAATAGCATTGATTGACTGTCCGTCTATTATTTTGCATTTCACCCCGTCTGCTCAATATAGATTCACTCTTTATTACAGATATTCTAAAATTTAAATTTAAATTAGTTTTTATGAATACTGATTATATGGAAATCTCCTTACCATAAGAAAAAAGCTTTTAAAGTGCAAACGAAAATACGTAATTTCAGTTTTACAACGTTCCCATTTTCAGCATTATCCCAAAATCATCTTAGTATTTACTTTGAGAAAATTTCCATTAAACAATCTCTAGCATCTTGGGGAAGTCAAAAAATACTTTCGCTTTGCGAAAAGTTGAATAAAGTTTTTAATATGAAGAGCAGCGTGAAAAAAGTGGATTTATTGGTAGCGTAGCTATTTTTGATCATCATTTTTTCGAATGATACTCTTACAAAACTTTTTCGTTGAAAAATGTTTTTTTTTTACAAAATTAAATTAAAAACATAGCATGCGAAAAGAGCGCCCTTGAATATCATTGTTGTGCAATAAAAAAAATGTTGAACTTTAAAAAAAGTTATGAGCCCTCGAATAATGAAAGACTTGAATGTAAATTCAATCCTTCATGCTAGAATAGTTTCACAAGCAAAAACTAGAGGAATATCTTAATATTATCGTTGATGCTAAACATTTCTTAGTCATTTGTAATACTAAGATCATAATTTATGATGATTATAATAAGTTTAACATTGACAATTTTGGCAATCAATGCAACTTAAATTATTACCAGATTAAGTCTTCGCATGTATCTTTGTCTTTTGATCCTATTCAAGATGACCCTAATATACAAATAAAACCTTTACATGTTTTTAATAAAGATTTCGCTCAATTTCAAGTAGTTATTGACAAGAATAATCAATAGTTTTTCCAATTCAATTGTTCCGTTCCTTTTTATGAGACCATTGTTTACTACTTTGACATAGCTTTCATAGCGTTTAAATGTAGTTGCTAACCTATATATTCAAACCCAAGATGATTGAGATGCTAGTTCAGATGCTAAATTGCGGAGAACATATACAAGTTTAAATTTTAATTATAATAAGACATCATCTATAATAAAACTAGCTGTATAAGATCAAAATAAAGCACTCAATTTTTACGAGCATCTATACATACATAAATGAATGTGTGTCTGCGTGCGTACAGTCACCGTGCGTGCGTGCAGTTTCGATGTTCCAAATACACTGCTGTACCGTTCATTCGATTTCGATGAAACTTTGGCGAGTTATTGGGTATTTATCCTAAAAGGTTTTTAAATTAGCACAACTACTTTTTATGTGCGGAATTTGTTTTGCGAGATGTTTAACGGACGCACCATGTTGGCGCATATTGATCTGGTGATTGCTAAGGTAAACAAAGCATACCAACCATCGATGTCTTATACACTGCAACTTTTTAATTAGCTATATTAACCAAACATGACAGCCGAATCCCATTTATTATCAAGTATGGTAAAAATAAATTTGTTGTACAATTGGACGTAAATATTTTAAATTATGTTAAATTTATTAAGATGTTTTTATTGAAATCTCTAAATATATAATTACACTTTAGCATTATAGAGACTTACGTTAAAACAAGTATAATATTGTATGAAATAAACACGAAAAACAGTTTTTTAGCACGGCAACGACTTTCAAAACCCTTACAAAAACAGTGAGAGTTCTGCATGATTTATTTAATATATATGCAAGACACGGTCCGTGATATCCCTGCATGAAAAGGGTCACGGATTGTTTTTTTTATTTTATATTTTGGGATCATTCGATAAAAAATATTTCATGGGTTTTTTGAAATAGAGATTTGGCAGAAAAATGGGTTATGTCAAAAAAAAATGACCACGCGACTGAGAGCAGGTGGTCTTGAGAGCCCAATTACGTAGAAAAGCAAGTGGACTCGGACAAAAAGTGCTATCAATGTGGAACTGCTGAAAAATCCTTGACCAACTTTGGTGGTTCAGATCGCTTAGAATACTGCAAATGTTAAATCGGGGTTATACGAACGAAAGCGCTTATTGCTTAGATGAATTTTCCATCAAAAACTTTCAAAGCTCTCCCGGTGAGCTTTCGCACTATAAGCGCGAAATACTTACGCAAAGTTGTCCGACTATTCATCAACGTAATATTATACCAGAATAGGACAAGCTTGAGCTATTCATCCCTAATTAATTCGATCATTTTCTCATCGTGGCTATTTACATCTTATACAGTCTGCTCAAAATACGCAGCTTTTTCTTTTGGCAACTCCATTAAAAAGTAAAATGGTTTCGATGAAAAATCCAACAAAGTGTTTTAGTGTGAGAATGTGCGCTCCTTTTGCTTCGAAGCCTATTTAGAAAATCTACCAGACTGACTGAAAAGTAGAAGGCGAATTTGCATTTATTATTCAGAGGCCAGACATAGAGTCCTTTTACGTTTTCTCACCACCAATTTTATCTGTTCTCCATATCGTTCACCTACACTGAGATACAGTCTTACTGCGGCTGCCATAAAATATGGAAATGATGTGGAGGTCAAAAAAAGGAAGACATACACAAGTACAACCCAAACTCATCCGAGTGCCGAATAGCAAATGTTATTTCTATGTAATTCGCATATTTTAGTCCGTGTTTCATTATGCCGACATGACCCTGTATCCCATTCATATCCAATGTGTTTTTTCAACAACCTTCTTTATTTAAATGTGCATGCATTAATACCAAAAATTCATCCCCGAAAAATCATTTCCCCGTGCATTAAGTGTGGAATTTCTATACATAATTTTTTGAATAAAATAGAGATCAATGACATACTAATATTTCAATGTTAATTTAATCACAAATTAATTTATTTAAACAACTATTGCAATGAATTCTTCCTCTGAGTGCAAATTCAAATACATTTAAATACTTACTGCTTAAGGAATATTATATCAGATGAGGTTAATATTGATAACAGTCATCAATTATCTATTGGTGCCCAGTTAATTTAAATTACGTGTTAAAACTTCTTTTTCAATTTTCAAATATAGTATACAAAATACAGTATTTCGTAGATATCGCGTCGCTTTACGACTGATTACCATTAGTGTTTTTAGCCGTTGAGTTTTGTATTAAGATTATTTGAGTATGTGTTTAAAGCTAATAGAAATCTTTTAAAAAATCTATAAAATATTGAAACTCTTATTGTTAGCGTGCACTTTTGTGCCAACAATAAACACTTGTAATAACCGTTATACTTATATTTTTTTATTAATAATAAAAAAATAAAACGAATTTATTTTAAAATGGGTGAAAATAATGGTAAATTCAGAGCTCGTTATAACCGTGAAAAGCTTATATTGAAATAATTGCTTTCATAATGATCATAATCTCACTATAATTATGTTCGTTATAAACGAATTTCACTATACGTTGGATTCGAATTTAAAAAATGCCCTGAATTAGCCTGGAAAATATTATAAATCTGAATTTCAATCCATCCCTATTTCACCACGATCATAAATCTTTTAAAAGCATAAAACAATATAATATCGGATATATAATCTTTGGATGTTTATGCACCACTTTAAGAAAGAAATCATCATTTTTCATTGATTTAAGGAGGCATTATGAGACACTTTCAACCTTTCGACCCGCTCCTACCGCATATATAAAGATAATCTTCGTTGACCCTGTCTTCGACCGCGTGCATATTTATGGTACTCTATAATTTTAGTCGAACCGACGACCCCACTTTTTTATTAAAGCTCTCACCTCTTTGAGATACGTGCCAAATTTAGGACGAACTTTGCGAGTAAATCCCGCCGAGGGCCACTTTTTGCTGCCCGAAGCATCCCACGTGTTGAGAGCATATCCTAAAGCATCCCGATAAAAAAGTATCAATAAAAATACGACGTTACGTTTTAATTTATAATCATCTGCAGGATGGACGGTTCCGTATTATTTTTTCACGTCCGCTTAAAAAATATAACCGGAAAATTCCCACTCTGAGGGTCAATAGCTTAAAAATGCACAAAAGCTCGCATCCTCATTAAAGAGACCACCGCTCGAAAGCATCGCGAGCTTTCGGTTAACCTCGGAGCTTCACTTAATTTAAACTGTCGGTTAGGGAGCTGCTTTGCCACAAAATCACGAACGCTACTGCGTTTTTTTTTCCTACTATAACCGCAGTGGAAAGCTCTTTCACGCAACTTGAAAGTGTTCAAATGACCGTGCAACTCAAATAGCTTCAATTTTAATTACTAAAATCTCACGTTCGCATGAATCAATTAAATTCTTACATTATTTTAATGATTTTTTAATAAAGCTCTTTATATTTAGCCAATTCAAGACGAATGATGAAAAAGCTCACAGGAAGATAATACCAATTTCTCAGCTATCAAAATTGTTTTAACTTATATACTTTGAAAGAGTTTTCCATCAATTTTCGAGTAAATTACTGGATCATCCTATACTAGTAATTTAATATCGACAATAAGGCCTCATAAATACTCGCATATCATTATATTCCACTTTGTTTCTACTTTAGACATTTTTAAATTACTGAGGGTTCCCATAGAAGCACAAACAATATAAATCTGAGACTTTTTGACTTTTAATAATAAACTTACATGTTTTAATACAAAAAAATGCTTAGCATAAAAAAGTATACTGCTTAGATTTAAGCATAGGCATCATCGAATAAATATTTTTAAATATTAGCAACATATTTTCTAATTAGTTCTCAAGCAAAATTTACAAAATGTGTCGATTTTCCAGAGGTTTTATGCTCATACAAATATAATATTATGGATATTTTTTTATCCTATGAGTAGAATTATGAAAAGGATATTTACTCTCGAAATGATAAATTACCATTCCACGATGAACTCTGTATTAGAGCTATTTTTCATATTAGGGTTGATCCTTTCGTAAATACTAGCCCGTGTGCAAATCACATTATATAAGGTCCTATTGTTGACTACGGAACTATCGCTATCGTTCACACCGCCATTATAATGATCATTTTTAATGGCCAGCCATATTTCCAGGGGAAACATCACCGTCGGGGAGGTGAACAGATGAATAATTTACAGGTAAGATATTGCCTTCGTCATTAATAACTGCCAAGCCTTTTAAAGGTAAAAACACCTGTTATTTATGACAATTATTTCCGAAAGCCTCTCGAACATTCATCACTGTCAAGTTGTGGTATTAGCGCAACCGAAAAAGTGATCGCCCCCTATGCTTTCAAGTGTTGTGCTATCGCTCTTGAGGATTCGATAGCAAGATGTACTCTTTAAAGTTCGCATTAAATTGTGAAGGTTTCTCCATTTGTCCATTTGGCCATCTACATACATTGCGTACTTACCTTTTATCGGCTTGAAAGGGTCTATTCCGTCCGGTCTCCAAATTAGACCTAGGAAATTGCGAAGATTTTGGCGCAATCATTCAAAGCCCCAATTGTTGCGAAAAAAAACTTTCACCAAAGGATATTACAACTCTTTCTTACCTAAAAAATAAAAGGCTATCACCAGAATAAAATGAATGTTTATCAGAAAAAAATGTATAACCTCTATAAATTAATGGCTTCTTATGAAAATATATTTGCATAGTGGGTATTATTTTTTAAATGGTGTTTCCTCACTTCTGTAAACACCCCTTGCTTTTGCAGTATATTATGCCTATGTTTGAAAACGCACATGATATATTACATACGAATCTCCAGATATGTAAGAGCGAAATCTCATGAGCAAACTTAATAATTCACGTTCGTGTTTATTCACGTAAGGAGCTACATAGGCTTTACTATATTTACCGAAAAGACATTTAACAGTATGTTTCAATAATTTATGCAAACTTTATCCGTACTCTCTACAATAATTATGAAGTCTATGAATTTTCATGTAAATTCATGTAATATTCATAATAAACGTACCCCTCGATAAATCTGATATTCATATTTGGGACAACCCCCTAATCCATGTTGGCATTTTTTACCAGAGCTGATACTCTCCGGGGGTTAGTCAATCATCTCAATTATTTAGCTGGATCTCAAAAAACGTGGGATAAATAACAAATGACAGCCTTCTAGGTTAAACTGTGCCATTTTGGTCAAACGGACCTTCCGTCCTAAGTGAGTAATTACTTACAAGAACAATCCAACAACGCACATACGCAGGGGAATACAAAAAATGGCCTATTCCCAGGAAAACACATTTCAAAGTCTCTTCTAAATTACTGCTAACCCTTGGCATTATGATTGAGTCTTTACAAAAAATGACATTTATTCCTAGAGGACCTGTTTGGAATTTTGATAAAAATACTATTTTAAAAAAAGATATTTTTTAATTATTATATTTATAAATTTATACTCTTTTAAAAAACATCTTCCATGGCAGTCTACAATTAACGCTCGATAAATAAAAATAGATAAGATTTTCTTTATATTTAAATTTAAAGTCTCATTATATTGACTAATTGGAGCTTTTTAAATTATGCCTAATTAAGCTTGAGGATCAATGATACTTTCAAAGTCAAAAAGACGCAACCCTAATCCAATTAAAACTATTTTTAAAATAAATCTATAGCACGACACACATTCTATTTTTTTATTCCACCTTGGCTTATAAAAGCTTATTCGATTGATGAAAAGCTCGCTTTTTTCATTCCGGTCGCATTCGAACAAATAAAACGAAGTAATGAAATTTGATCGCAGTAATTTTATAGCCCATAAGAAGAAATCGTAAATTCTCAGATAAACGTTTACTCTAAATACGGCTTTCCACTTTAAGCCGTTTAACGGCAAGGACTATACCAAAAGTATGGAGATTTTCTAATCTCTAAGCTTTATTATGATGCACATTTAAATATTTTGAGGAAAATAAATATATTGGGATTTATCCTGTTTTAAGTACTCCTATCGAGACAGAAGACATTTTTAAAAAAGTTGTCTCTTACAAATAACCTCAAATTTAATGTTAATTACTATTCTTTGGTTCTCATTAGGCTTTATATCATTCATCATATCACCAAAATAACAAAAATAGTGAAATGAATATTGAATTTGAATGATATCCAGAGCATGAACAAGAGAACAACATCTGCATTAAATTAATTTTCTACAAAATCGCTGACTCAATTATATCGTGTGCTCTTAGATTTGCATCCCTATTCCGTATATAACTTATTTCAAACAAGAATTGATTTCAATCTACATGCAGGGAGTTTAAATCCAATTACATAATTAGAATGCACATTGCTTTTATATGTCTTATACTTCCATATTTATACCAAGGCTTTGATAAGATGCAATTTATTCATATATATAAAATAATACAATTAATTAATTTAGATATTAATTTTAATGAAAATATTTAAAAAAAAAAACAATGCCATCTCTTGATGAGATGAGTGAATTAATAAAATATTTTAATGGACGTATCTTAATAAGTTGCATTAAATATGAAAACTTTGCAGCCAAAATTGAGTTTTTATTAGATTAATTGTGATTTTTTTTTCTACCAAAAAGTTCTCATAAAGTTTAATAAATCTGTAACTATCAGAGCTATCCTCGTCTTGGCCATTAAAAGCGAGTACACCTCCAGAAAATCAAGTGTTCAAGATTCAAACGACTGCGGACAAATGACGAAAGTTTGGATTATGCAAACTTGAAGTAGACAGCGGTGACTTATTAAGGGGACCCCTTATATCTTAGCTCAGTTTAGCCGCAGTTTGAACTTGAGCAGACCGCAGTTATGGCCAGTAACGGTGAAAACTTGCTTAATGTTTGCAAATCCAACAAGGATCAAGGTTAAGCAAAGGGGAGCCCTTCAAATTATATTTTTCAATATTCAATATAAATATTTGAGCCGACCCCCCAACCCACGCTGAAAACAATATCAGCCCTCACTAATGCCTCTTTGTTTGCTCTTCCATTAATGGAGTTTCGCAATAAATTAAGTTGTTTAAACTTCTGATACAAAATTCGGCCTCAGTCAGGCTAAAGTGTTCATTGAAAGTATTTTGAAACACAAAGTGAAGGCGCTACCTCGTTACATGTCTTATCGCCTTTATGAGGGCTTGCACGTATTATGATTCTTTTATGGCAATCGTAAAAGATGATGCTTGTCCTTTAAAAGGTACATGCTTTCAAATATTTCAGTGATAAATTGCGACATTGTTTCTTATTTGAAGCACAGCAATCCCTGTCTAATAAATAAGTTCATCCATATGAAAATTATACACACAAATCTGAATGCATAATATATCGCTTGTGTTTCTGTGGAAACGCTTTGAAAATTCCGGCGAAGACATGGTGCATCTTAATCAAATTACTACCAGGTGAATAGATTTAAGAGCTTTTTTTGCATCTATAATAAAATAATATCTATAGTTCTATAGTCGGAACCAAAATAGTTTTATTGTTTGACGGTTTTTGGGTATTAGTTGCATTTAGGCTGCTGCACTTTGAAGTCATGTTTTGTGCTTTTTTGGTGAGTATACTAAGAAAAAAAATGGACTTAAAAATTCAAATTTAACAACCCAATTTACAATGAATCGATTTCGCCAGGGAAAAATTTATTCGAATTTTAATGCTTTATCATTTTTTTTCAATAAAGAGACTGCAATGCGCGCTACTAAAAATATTTGCGATATACTGAGCAATACTTTAAGTGTTCGCCAATGTCAAAATTGTTTCCAGAAATTTCGATCTGGAAATTTTGATTTAAAAAATGGCCCTGGAAATAGAAGACTACGTTAGGGTGGATGCCGCCACACTGACTGCTGAAATCGAAAGTAATCCAACAGCAACTATTGAAAAAATATCGACCGATCTCGGATGCTTATAGTCTAGTTTTCAAAGAAATATGAAAAAAATCGGGAAGGTGTGGAGACAAGGAAGATGGGTGCCGCACGAACTAAGCGAAGAGAACCCGGGCGGCCGCAATAACGCATGCGAACCACTTCCAAAAATGGAATCTGAAACGGCATTTTTAAGCAACTTAATAACTGGTAATAATAAATGGGTTCTTTACCCTAATTATGGATGTAAAAAACGAAAATCTTTATGGGTACATCTTATATATGAGAATTGTGGCGACATAAATCGATATACGATTAAAAAAGGTTAACGGGAAATGCAATTACATTCTTCTTTCATACTTATTTCTATCGTTAAATTATAATTGACAATGTAAAATAAATTTTCTTTTTATGATAGGAAATCACTGAAGCAATTCATTTTGATTTGGTTAAACCTGACAAAAAATCACAACTATGCTGTCTACAACTGGAAATTAATGTAGTATAGATGTGAGGGCCTTCGCGTTATAATTCCATCAGGCTGCACCCAATCTACGCTTATGCTCAACAATGGACAACGCGGGTATGTTCGCTATCGAATCGTATAAGAGAATCACAAATTTGTCGAGGAGAAATAAAATGGTCAAGTGATGATGAAAAGTTGGTATTCTTAGCCAAGATCTTCATTGTCTGCGGTTGGGAACCCACTGAGCAACTGATTTTTGAGCAATTTGAATTAAATAAGCATATAAAATTGTTTTATCATAACTTTACAGCCTTACATTAAATTGTCTATATAACATGATAAGTTTTAACCCTCACGCTGTATTGCCATAAATTTGTCTTGCGGAGACAGATCTCACGTCGAATGACTTGCCAAACTTACTCAAATATTATAAAATTATGAATTCACATTTGAGATATCGGATTGTTAATTAAACTAGTATATATTGAATGCATTTTTTTTTTCGTGAACGTCAATTTGGGTACATTTTCAAACACACACTCATGATATCTATTCTAAGGGCGTTCGTCTCAAGGGCATCTTTCGATCAAATAACAAAATCGAATTTACCAAAGGAGACAAGAGTGTAAATGCTCCGCTTTCAATTTATTCGTGTGTTATTGGGATTTCGAGCTTTTGATTCTATCCAAATAGGTTCGGCTGCAAATGGCTGTCAGCATATAATTTAGTTGGATATTATTAATGGAATTAATAAACTATTTTTCATTTTTATCAAGAGCCACCCACGCGTTAATTTATGCTTCATGGGTTATCTGGCATTAAGCCCTCGCATTACCCGTGTTAAGGTAATATGCGTATTTTTCATTGGGGCTCGTTAAATTGATTAATTCCCACCCCAAGTGACAATCAATCAAAAATATTACTCTTGGGGTAGATGGTAATTTATAACGGCATTTTTAAATAAAATACGTTTTGATAAAGGATGCCAATTTTCTTTCACATTTTCTATCAATAGCCCTCAATCAAGGGAAGGTCAATGTCAATTTCAAATTTATTCAAAGATGGATTTATGATAAAGAATATTTAATAAAAATAAATACTAAAAAGGCAATATAACATTATATTATTGTGATTATATTAAACCTAATTAAAAAAATAGATTTCCATTGCGAATATTTTAAACGCGATCTTAAAGTGTGGTTATATAACATCCAAAAAAATAACTACATCTGCAATTTTTTTTAATTTGAACTTTTTTTAAGTTTAAATCTGCATCTAATATGACTTATTTTTATTAGATAAAAAAAATCAACAAATGATTGCTTTGCTTTGAAATTTTTATATTTTCAAATCGTTTCCATGGAAGTGCACACGACAAACAATAGATGATTCAGATAATATTTTATTTATACGAGAGAGAGAGATCTGGCTGCGAGAAGGACATCCTCCCGCAGCCAAGGCCAACCGACGACTCCCTCTCGACTCCCGCCTCCTACGCATCACTACCCAACCGGCAACGGTGCACGCGCAAGCAGCAATCGGTCGGTAATTGCAAGTGCAATGTCCCCAAAGCCCCACAGATTTGTCGCTGTTAAAATAGCACATTGCAACTAAAGAGAAACGATAAATATCGCTATTAATCTGGTGAATTAAGTCTGCTCAGATTAACAGTGCTATTGCATGGGGATGTTAAATCGTCCATACTACAGTATCATATTTAAATTAACATTGTGTTGGTATCCGGAGATTCAATATAATAAATTAAATAAACGGAACCGGAGATACAACACTAAAACCAGAATCTCCAGATGAACAAGAATACATTGTGAGAAATTAAAGACAATCTTCCTGAGTTATGTTTTAAAGCAATTCCATGAAACAATGCACATGATGTATAGAAAATAGACTAAATAAATAATTATAATTTATTGAGTAATATGACTTTTTGATGTATTTTCGGTTATATAATTTTGATTAATATGTGAATCTATTTATATTTTAGCATGAATATATTCGCGTGAAGAAAGACACAAAGCCACATATGACAGTTCTCATATTGAATGATTAAGGCCGACTCCCATACGTACGAATATACGTTACGTCTCTATTTTTCTTGCTTTTGCTTTACGGCCTGCCCAAGCAAGTCCATTGCCTAAAGAATAGGCCATTACTTACACACCATAAACTCTGTATTCGTGTTTTTACCCGCAACTAGTTCTGCTACTTCCACACTAAGAAATAAAAACATCAGGAATTCCCCGATATTCTCACAGAGAAAATTGTAGAATTTAATATCGGCTCTAATAAAAGCAACGTGCTCGGTTTAATACATTCTTTTCACTTTGTGAGCAGGAACTGTACTATTTATGCTCATGGGATTACTTTTGCCGATACAGATTGTAATATTTGCTTAGGCAGCAGATATCTCTGAAAGCATACCGAATGCTACGGATTAAAATGGAGTTTCACTTTAAATAATTAATATTTGTTTTTAACGCTTTTCTGCTTACTGGACGCTTCAAAAAATAGAAAATACAACCTCCAACACATCTTGACTCCATATATTAAATCTAATAATTATATTATAGATATTATTATGATTTGATTGAAGCTAAAAAAATATTGTCCTTATCTGAAAATAGTGATGCCCGCCATGGCCACAGGGTATTTTACACAAAAAATCCTTTTAGTTTATGCTTATAACCTATTTGATGACAGACCATTTACTTATTATCCAATAGCGGTATTTAATACAACCATTCAACTTCTTTTTTGCAAAATTGCACAAAAGTTCAATTAAGATTTTATATACATTTTTCAACTGAATGATTGAAATCATGAAATATTTCCAAAGGCCATCCCATCATAAAAATGTGACCTCAATGTCTATTAAAAGATGACTATCATATATCACATATGACTAAATATTAGCAAATAATGCTTATTTTGAATACATTCTTCGGCCCAAAAAAGAGTTTTATTATTTTATATACTACGTTTCAAATTTATTTAAAAATATGGCCTGTGATCATATTTGAATAAAACATCAATGCCAAAAAAATTCAGCCACACGAAAATGATCGACATCTTGCCCCAACAGCTTGGGAGAAGTAAAAGGATTTTTTTCGGTTTAAAACCTCTTTAGTTTTTATATTATCGGAAAATGCTAAGAATATTTCAGATATCAAATAAGCAAATGTTTAACACACACATGGAAAAGTAGCCAAGTCTACATGCTATGCGGATTTATGCGCACTCTTACTTTTTTTTAAAGACGTCTGAATATTTAAGCCCCAAAGTGCTTCAATCCAAATGAAGGTTACCTTAAAAAGTACCAAAAGCCACGAATTACATTTTTAATGTCACTACAGTATAATGGGGAGGGGCTTGAAATATTTTGTCGCTTTTATTTTCACTAAAATCGTTGCAATATCCCGGAGCATAAGGCAACGTTTGCTTATCTCTTTGGGTATATGTAATTACTCTTAAAAAAAGAGCCTTGCCAAAAATACCTTATTCTCTTTGTGTATAATATGTTAAGAACACCTGGGGTAGATTGGGTGTTTCAGCAACTTGGGGGTAGATAGCACAGGGCGGCCGAGGGGGTTGAGCTAACGAGAAAACCATTTAGCTTTTTCGTATTCAGATCACAGCTCCGTGGTCGAGTGATGAACATACACAGTCACTTTGGCCACCAAGTTCGATTCATTATGCAATCGCATCGCGTCTTCGACATTTGGACTAATTAACTCTTTCCTGTTTCTGAAATATCTTCTAGAGTTGTAATGTTTGAAATATCGACTTGCATTAAAATTAAGCCTCTCTTATTGTTTTTACCAAATGTCAAGCATAAGATGATAGTATATTGATACAACATAACAAAACAACGAGATGAATTTGATTGATTATATGTAATAATGATATATCATATTTGTACAATGATCCTGATTTCTATTTAGGATCTTTAGGATATTTATATCATCTTTAGGATATTTATAAATATATATTTATATTTAGGATATTTAGGATCAGTCTCAAATATTGGCGTCATTGCTATTTAAATTCTATGGCTAATTATTATAAATTTATGTCTTTTTTAAATACATTAAAACCTTAGAAACAGGTTTCCGATCGCGTATTTTTTTGGCGTTTAAGAGACAAAATTATGGTTAAATTTTTACCTCTATCCGATATTTCGAACCTCCTGCCAGGTTCATGTTCATCTAATAGTGGCTCCCTTGTGCGCAGACACAATCATGTATGGTGAATGGAGAACTCAGGGAGGGGGGTGAAATTTTAAGTCTGACATCTTCATTGTAAGCCTTACTTACAAAAATACCTCTTGGCTACATTAACCTTGATTTGACCTTAGTCATGCTTGATAAGAAGGTTCGAGATCATTGTCTATAATCGTATCGCTAGAATTCTGTTTTTTGCCTTTCTGTATCCACTTTTCGGTACCTCTTTTCTGGATAGCAAATGAACCATGTGGACCCACTGACGCCCACCCAACTCTAATTATCTAAATAAGTTTTAGATTAGCAAAGTTTTGAACTAAAATTTTTACATGTGTGGTAAGATAAATTGGTTTGAACGTCATAAAAAATGAAACTCCAACCGGCAGTTGGTCGGAAAGAGAGGTGGAAACGTTTCTACCCTCTCTGTCTCCATCGCATGTACGAAGAATATCCCGAAAGTAAGTGTACTATTTTTTTTGAAAAGTTTATTTTAAAAAAAATACAGGATATTGTTGATACACCTATTAACTACTTTTCAATATAATCGCCATCCCGTTCGATGTATCTGGTAAGCTGTGGCACAAGCTTCTTTATGCCCTCCAAGAAGAACTCTCCCGCCAGCTCCTCTAGTTAGCATATCCCTCTTTTTTTAATTTTGAATGCTTCTTTTGAGTTTTTCATAGTCTCACAATATTGATGTGCATTGATGGTCTCTCCATGAGGCAGAAATTTGATCAAGATTATGCCTTTTCGGTCCCAAAAAATTGAGGCCATGAGTGCCAAAATTCGCACCGCTCGCACTTGGCGGGATTACTTACCGACATCTTTCACGTAACTCGACACTATAACGTGAACTTACGTACTACCATGTCCCTGCTATGCTCGCTTTGCCAAGAGTTCCCCTTCTACCACTCAGTATGACCAACCCTTCAAAAACAAAAAAACACAGCCCATTATTGTCACAGTACACTAACTTTCGGGATATGCCTTGTTTGAAGAAAGTAAAGTACCAAATATTTATGAGAAAATTCACAAATATATTTTATTTTAGCAGGTTTAAAAATAATCTATATTAAAATTCAAATCAGTCTTGCATTGACAAACGAGCTGAATGCCACTCACAATGATAGAACGTCCGATTATCAGACATAATATATTGCTATGGCTCTTATAGTCACTTATTCTAAATAAAATAAAATATTTTGAAATAATACTATAAAAAAACATTTAATAAATATAATAAAAATGATCTTATCCCATGGTAAATAGCTACTTTCCACTATAAATAACGCTTAAAAATGTAGATTATATGCTGAGCTAGCTCACATGAATATGATTACATGATAAAATCGGCATATAACCTTTGTTTTGGAATTAAATTTGGTTTTTTTTTGCTTCTCGGCGTTGCTTAAATTCATCCATTATTGATTTAATAGGGGGTTGTTTTATGACTGAGCTTTAAGACGCGCCGCTATTATGCTGCGATTCGGCAAACCACCCGTCGGGCTTAATTTAAGCCCAGATAATTCAGGTTATTAAAATAGTTCAAAATTACTAATAGATCTTTGTCTTTTTTACGAGACTTTCATCATATACGATCTTTAATATATTTTTCAGAGTAAGTTCATTTTATTCTTCGAAGGACGTTCACTCACTATGAGACGGTTATTTATAAACGGTGTTGGAATGGTGAACAAAGGTGATCATATATCTATATTCATATAAATCTTTCAAAGGTGATCGCATGATTGGCTTTGCTGCCTTTGAAAAACAAAATACTATTAACAAAGTTAGGCAGGGTAAGAATGATATACTTACAACAACGATCAAAATATAACGCACGTAGATCTATTTATTATTAGACCGCTGAAGCCAAATAGAAGTATAGAGATGGTCAGGCAATAACGAAAAAGTGCTTATTCTATACCAAGGTATTTATTTAACTTCGCGAATGATTCGCTACGAGAATACAAGTATGCCAGCGGGAAAAACACATATTACTACAGTTAAGACTAACTCTGTCGTCTTCCTTGCAGTGCGCCCGCATTCTAAACTTGCACGCAGTAAGACAGTAAAAGGTCGCTAAATCTATGACTTATTAAGAAGAAGATCTATGAAAATGTATATTTTTCCATTGGTTTTAGAATACTGAATAGAATGCAATTATCTTAAAAATGTTAGTTGATTAATTGTTTTATTTAAAAATTATTTCACTAATTAAAACACATTTTCTTCTGTAATAAAGGGGCTTTTTCTCAGCCCACTAGGGTATTTAAATGTGATTATTTTCCACCCCTCAAAAAGTTAGGTAGCACACATTAATCTATGTCGATGAAAGTTCGTCCTGAAATGCATTACTTAAAGTTCTCATGGAGCTTTATATTTGAGATCGTAGGTGGCAAGAAGGATTGAAATTATTATTCACTTAAAGTTGAAAAATGCGCAATATCCATTTTGAGGTAATCTCCTAAGCCTGCAATCTTCTAGACTGTCTCGACTTTTACTGCATAAGACCAGACGATGTCGTAAATCGGTTATAATCGATTGCGTCGCGACGTAAAAGCTTTTCATATATTATGAGCTTAAATGAAAAAAGCTCCCACTCTGTGCGAACAATTCCATCCACTAATTTAATGCACATTTATCGTACATTGAGAACTTTACATAAAATATTCCATGTAAAATATACTAAAGTGTATAGATAATTTCCGCTGTAGTTCAAGCAAAAATAACATGTGCTTTTAAGCTCGAAATATTTGAAAACATCATGGGTTTAAAACGTTACTATCTATTTTTTAGCTAGTTTTAATTAGATTTATACTGCTAACATATATTATACAAGAACAAGTTTTTTCCATGAGATAGACATTCCTATCGGAGAAAATTCAGGGTATTTTATAATAAACTTTTTCTTGCATTTCAATTTGGCGCTTCTCAAATCAGACACTCAAGAATGCAAATAATTTAATCCAAACTTTCTAGACGTTTTAGTTTTTTTATGGTGATGGCAAATTGCTTTCAGAGATAGAGGGCATCATTTGCAAACACATCATAATCACGAAAGTTTGTAACGCCTGAATGAATTAACGAAAACAAAGTAACGAGCTCAATGAATTTCAGCTCGTCAAACGACGTGACTATAACAATTCTCCAACGTCTATATTAAAAGTTGATCAAACGCAATTATTGCCTCTAAAATGCCTTCGTTATAATTGATTATTATTTCCAATCACTTTCAAACATACATAATGCCATGTTATTAATATATTTAATTCCAATGGGAATAATTCATAGTTTTTTTTTCTAATTAAGGTAGAAGATCATATCAAAACGAACAAACATCAATTAAATCAAAGAAAATTTGATATATATTTACAATTTTCGAGCAAATCTCATCGCATTACACGAAAAATTCTTGAATCAATTAACTTTTATCCCACCAAGTGAAATCAGAATATTTCGCATTCCTATGCGGGATGAATTTTAAATACCAAATTCCAAGCGTGAGCCTTCTGAATTTTTTTCCGTACGAAATCTATATTCCATTGATGAAATATTAATTCAAATTAAATTTATTTTTCATTATGTTTCATCGCACTTTTGCTTCTAAATCGTGAGGTATTTTATAAACTCATTTATTATGGTTATTATGTTAACAATTCAATAATAAGCTGTCTTAATATACTTTAAAGTGATATAAAATCAATATTATGATATGTAGGCTAATCATATACAAAATGGGTCTGATCTTTTTTTTTTGCAATTACCATTAAAAGTATCAAAAATATATTTAATTTTTCATCGATGAGTATTTGAATATGCCCCAGCCATCCGAGTTTAATTTTAACTGAATTTTCATATTTGTATTTGTATTTCGACGTATTTGCTGATTTAAAAATCATACTGATTTTTACGTTAAAAGTACTATTTTGTATATTATTTTACTCCAGGTAACACTTTATGCGAATCACAGTGGGCTGGAATGTGTTAAAGGGGGCAAACCCTTAACAACGTTCAAAAAAATCGTTTTTTTAATTGCATATTTCGAAAGTATAACATATTGAGAGTATACTATAAAAGAGAAAAATCGGAATATAAAATATTTACGAAGTTATAGCGCGTAATCAGGAGCACACCGGAATCGCTGTGAACTAGGGAGTCAGGTCAGGTAGGAACGCTTGGAGTTAAGCAACCTTTCTTTTTGAGCAACATTTGTGTAAATATTTTGTATCTTTAGTTTTATTATAGCAGATGTTCCTAAAAATATTTTAACTGTAGGTTACTGTAGGTATGCGAAATTAAAATTGCTCGAAGTCAGCTCAAAGTTGCTCGAAGTCAAGTTTAGCTCAATAGTTTGTCATATGTGGTTGAATTTTCGAAACAAAAATGTCAAAATATCTTAACAAAGGAACAAAAGGTAGATCATTTCGAAGAATTAAAAAAAATATATCATGGGAACATGACTGGAGTCAAAATCTGGTGCAAATGGCAGAAAACCATTGCTTCAAAAAATATCTAAAGCTTGAAGATCTGACTCCATTTCTTGACAAAGAAATAAAACAGCATTTCATATCAGTTTATGAAGATTTGTTCGAGGAAGAATTATAATACTTCAAAGATGCTTGGGTGGCCATACCCAAAATGCTAATGAATGTTTTAACTCGACGGTTTGGCGACTGGCTCCAAAGCATTCCGATGTAAAAATCATTGAAATATTAATAGCATACATTGCTTCTGAGATATTTAATAACGACTACAACTTCATTTTATAGATGATGAATACATTAAATATAATTATTGGCACCTACTGTAAATTTTATGCTGAAAATACCGATGAAGCGCGTGTAGCGAGGTAGAACCGTAAGAGTCTTTCTGAGACAAAAGCAGCTCATATAACCCGAAAACAACAGTTAGTCGAAGATGATAAACTTTTTTAAAAAATTAAAAAAGTCACTAGAATTGATAGTTTTATCGCATTGATGGCTTCAACTTGTTACTAACTCAATGCTTTTAATTGATAAATTGTATTTTTTTCAAATATCAAGCTTGCCTTCATGAAATCAAAATATTTTCTCATATGGTCATTTAATCAGCAATGGCGCTTTATATTAATAACACTTAGTCTGATGAAAGCTATTTCAATTTAGAAGGCTCTAAAGAATTTTATAAAAATAATTGAATGAATCGAACGGTCTCATGGCTCTGGTAATTTAATTTATTAGTGGCTCTCAAAAATAAATACAGAATTATTTTGGTTACCAATATTATCTGATTCCTCTGAAAGTCATTCTTGGAATACATTTCACCGAAAGCCACTCTGTATTCTTTCATTAAAAAAATAACAATGCTTTTAACTTTGCTTGAAATAGAACAGCGTCAATTGTGTTACTTTTATTATATGGAATTTTCGTGTAAAATACTTATGTTTTCTGCCTTTATAAAGACGATTTTCAATGAAAAGCCAAAGAAATCAAAAATGGTATGCCCTTCAACCATTGTTAATATAAATTCAATATCAAAATAATTTAAATTCACGTTTATTAAAATAACCTCACTACAGTTTCAATCAGAATAATCTATATTTATTTGAAGAATAAGTATTTTTAGACATAAAGTGCATGCAATACCAAAAATATAAGCTGAATTGCAAAATTTAGATTAGCATTTCGTTGTCGCTTATCCATAATCTTGATAATCAGTCACGTTCCAAAATAACGACATGTAAAACTTATCCGACCAACAACTGCAAAATTACATGCGATACCGACATGTCTTGCATAATTAATTTTTAAAACATTTATTTTTTTGCATATTAAGCTAGATATTTATCATGTTCCAAGGAAGCTTCCTAAAAGTCGTCTCGTATAAAATCTAAAAAATGACTCGCTAATGGTGTGTGGGGATATCAAGATTTAAGGAGCTAAAGTAATGAGATCATGAATCAAATTTGGTAAGGATGGTTTCGGGAACATCGCGGAGTGGTTGGGAAGTAGGTAAAAATGCAACAACATGTTGGTGAAAGCTCTACAGCCGGCAGGGGATGAGGATAATTTATACTGTCAGTGTGGGTGAGGTTAGGAGAAGGAGGCATTTCCGGATAACCCGGGTGTATCATAACAAACTGTGTTAGCATAACCGAAATTTATGATTTTTGCAGCTGTAAGAGGCCTTCCCGTTCTTACCGCCGAGGAATTTTCCGGAAAAATACACAGTTTTTCTTTTAAAAATATTTCCCGGGAAGCATGATAAATGTTTAAGTGTAAAGGTGAACAGCTTGCGTGTTATTCTGTTTCGGAGGTATGTCGGTCTGAGACACTACCCTTCCGTTACAGTTTCATTTTTTTGAGGTCCTAAGGGTTGATTTTATATTCGTCACTGTTTTAGAACTGTCTGTTCGAATTTAATACAATTTAAGCATACATTTTTAGTATTCAAGCCTCAGTGAGAAGCATTGATAGCTACATAAAATAGCTGATATCCAATCCAAACAAGTCAGTCTTCATATTAACATCAATAATAGCTCTTAAAGTACCATATTAAAGGCTTATTGATTTCAGTCTCCATTTTACGATAAATACCATTCATAGTTTGCCATTACGATTTACTGGCTGTCTAGTACATAAATATAACATTTAAACTCTGGCTGGAGAATGAATATTTTTAAGGGCAAGTTTATATCTTAAGTTTATTATTTTTTAGAGTTTTAATTTATTTTGATATGACCTAACTTTATTCTTGTCACTTACTGATTTAAGCTTTCAAGATCGGAAATATTACTATGTTTGTTCGACTTTTAAACACCATTATCATTCTAATTTTCAGCTTTTAAATTAAAAAAATACTGAGATAATTAATGAAGTCAAACAGGGCTACAAATGAATGATTATACGATCAGCCTTCTCTAATTATTTAAGATTATGAAAAATAAAGAGCAATAAATTCCCAAATTTTAAGATAAACAGCTTAAGAAGAATTTGAATCATAATCGTCCAAAGCGTTCAGGTCTCTAGTATCAACAGTAACTTTTTCAGATTTTTTAAATACTGTAAACTTTTTTTCATAATCCGGATTTGATGCGAATCTGAATTTATAATATTATACTTATTATACATATTTTAAGATTGTTAATTTCTCAAAAAAAAAATTAAAAACCTGTTTGATGGGGTTTTTTTTTCCATTAAAATAGGAAAACATCGAGCTTCTTTTATCAATAACGTAATATTACTCAATATCTTACATAGTAAAATATTATGTCGTAATTAAAAGTAAAAAAAGTTTCGTAATCACTCTTCAATGAAAAATTAACTTAGCCAAAAATAGTGAAAACTATAACTAGATCAGATGTTGGTCGTTCTTAATTGAGGCATCACTCAACTGAGCTACCCCCAATTTTAAAATAATTATTAAGGGCATGACGTTGATTAATCCAAAGTTTCATACTTAGAACTACATTCTCTCATTTTTCGAAAACTTTTCGCCAACATTTTCTTGCGATGGAACGTCTTCTCATAAATTTCGACTATTTATAGACACTCGTTTTTTACGACTTCACTTAAAGATACAATTTTTCATCATAAAATATTTTACAGTCTTTTACATTCCTTTACATGCAATAAATTTTATTCCCCTTTTTTATATGGGATCATGTTCCGTTTCTGCGTATATACATTTTCTTATGAGGAGTATTGAAGTAGGGAATCTTTGTCGATTGGAAAAATACTATTTTGTCCTTTGACATTTTTATTGCTTGACAAAAAATATTTCAAGGTTTCGGGAGATATTCTTTTGAAATGATTTAATAATGCATTCAAAACTCATTTTGATATTAAAAATTCATCTAAATCTTCCGTGGTATTTCATAATTTGTGACTTGAGACTTTGACTGAAATGCTTTTGATCTCTCCAGCGCAAAAATCTTAACACACATACTGAATTCTTATAAATTCCTTTCATATTAAAAACGAAATAAGAAAAATTGATTTATATTCATCACATTTTTTTTACACAGTTTCAACTCCATTCTATTTTACGACACCCCAAGTGCTGACTTTATCACTCTTCATTTTGCTGTGCATCCACAAGGGGCGTCCAGTGACCACTGGAATTATTTGACCTATTTGTTTGATTGATGCTCTTCATGACTACCATGGGAACATGTGGTAATCATTTTTTTCTTTTTTATCCACATTTATTAAGGAGACAAAGAGTAAAGAGTAGATTGTGTTGTTTTCTTGGACACAGGTCGTTACAAGGACGATCGAATACATTTTAGAATAAATTGCTGCAATTTGTTACGAGACTTGCAGCAGCAACACAAGGAGGTAAAATATTTAAGCATTAAAAAACACGTTTTTAATTCTTTCTTCTAAGGAAATAAATGGACTTTATTACTATTAAAAGTTTCCATTGAACTTTCCTCCTTCAAAGACATTTTCTCTTTGTGGGCATTAGTTAATGTTGAAGTTTTAAGACGACCCAGAATCTTATGCTACTTCTTCAAACAAAATGCATCACGCTGTGGAATCACCTACCTAACTTAACCTTTATAATTCCAACCCGACTAAATATTTTTATATTAGGTGATAATTATCTGACCCGAAATTCCAAGCTAATGTGGCGTCATATTAGTTAAAAGTCCTGCGAGAGACATTAAAGTTAACCTCAGTAAAACCAGATAATATTTCGTTTAAACTTTGCCCTTTCAGGTATACAATGGCATAAATTACTCTCATTAAAAGTTCCACGTTATAATTCACACTAATAGTTCAAATTCACACTCAGTATGAATACAGTGGAAAAAAATGATCACTAACTTAATTCCATTTTGTTAAGCACTCATTTTATATATAATAAACGGTACTAATTAACGATATAAAAGCCTCTTACCAGGAATGAATCGTTAAAAACAGTGAGATAATAAAATAACACAGAAGCAATGTAGCACTAAGTTATACAGAATGCGACAGGGAAACTTCCTTATTTGAAATGCACGCTCAGAAGCGATATTTATTTCTAAAAATGGCATTCATTCGAAAGAGTAGAACCTAACTTTCCTGTTATGTAGTTTTAATAACTATCATGCAGTGGACTGTCATTAAATATCTCTATTTCATGAAAAAAAAAGAATTGAACCTTTGTGTTTGTGTTTTTCATTTTTTTTATATAAGGTTATTTCGCTGTTTTATATAATCATTGCCTCTTTAACATATTGCATATCTGCTAAAATTCTATTCTGCAGGGCTTTTTTATCTACCAGGAAGAGGAACTGCATCCGTGATCCTTCTACTTCTTTATATCTGCAGGGGTATTTTGCCCTACGCTACAATATATACAATACATAAGTTGATAAAAAAAATAAAAGTGGTAATAGTAACTTTAGAGTCCGTCTGGGCAATGGTCACATATATTCATAGGATTTCCAATTCATTCATATTCAATGGGTGTCATCGGGTCAGGTACCGAGTTCTTGTTCCTAAGCTATAATTGATAGTAAAATGTAAATGAGCAACGATTAGAGCAAATTAAACAATAATACAAATGCTAGATCTCATTTAGAAAATTTAATATATAAAAGAAAAATTAATGGATCTTAGTTCAGCCTCCATGCCATCTACTTTATTTACTGCAAAACACACCCTCGCAAATCGATCACAAAAATGTATTATTTTCTGGTTCCTTTAATAAACTGCATTGACCTTATAATATGTTTCACATCGAATTAATCAATATCTTTTGAAATGTTACTTATGAAAGTACTTCTTATATAAAAACTGTAGTTCTAAAAAAGTCGTTCTTGATAGTTGAAACAATAATGAAAAAATAGCTTTGAAGTTTTATATAGTTTAGCTCCACTAACCTTTCTTCTCATTCAAATGGCTACTAAAAAATCCACTTTAACATACACAATGGATTTCTCCGAAAGAAAATTTATTTGGTATTTTTCTTACGTCGCATATCTTATACTCTTATTCGGGATCGTCAAAACATTAAATAAAACGAACGACACACGGTCCTTCCAACCAACCGTGCATGTATGTCATCAAGATATTGAAAAAAACGTCATAAGAAAATATTTTTTCTTCATAAACCACTTTGTTTTTATCGTATTTTTGTTCGTTATAAAAATGAAAAAGTGCTATTTACACTGAGAGATAAGTCGGCGAATTTGCGGAAAAGCATCATAAACATTTTTCCAGTGTCAATAGTCGGAGCAGCGCAGCACGGAAACCTCAAAAGACGATTGATAATCTTTTTTTTTCCTTTTTTATGTTTTTCGTAAAACTTTTGGGTTTCGCCAAGAAGCTTACATCGCATTAATTCTGCTTGGCTGGTGGCCTACCATGAACGTCCCTTGTTTATCTTCATAAGAAAATGCATTACGATTTTATTTTTAACGTGTACATCAAGTGCAGTCTTATTTATTTCAGACGTTAAAAATGCTACATCTACAATTTGGTGTTTCTAAAAATTTAATAGGGGAAAATATTCGATAATTAATCAAGTGCATTAAATTACAAATGTAATTTAAAAGTCTCTAGAGGAGAATAAAACATCTTTAACAATCTTCCTGGATGTGGGTCAAGCATTTGATATTGTATGATACCATAGGTTGAAGCTCAAAATAAGTACTTCTGTATAACAACTATCAACTTCTAAAGACACAAATACGGGTGGAATAGAATAAGATTAAAAAAATAACAGTTTTCAAAACAAATAGAAATAAAGGCTAAATTACCCCAAGGCAGAGTGCTTTGTCCAATTTTTTAAATTCTTTACACCTGTGATTTAATCGGTAGCTTTTATAGGCTTTAGATAGAGTATTTCTCTCTAAAGAAATTAATAAAAGAACGAAGGACTGGTTATAGAAATCCAAAAAGTTTGATGAACTCCTCCGGAGAAATTCGAAATAATATATGGACAATTCTCAGCTTACGACCAGTTTGGCTCATGAAAATTAGCACATACAATGAAAATTAAAATGTCAAAAAATACATTTTTTTACTTTTCTTTTCCAAATATTTCCTGAGACTCTTAATTAAGATGATGCTTAAATATTATAAATAAATCTTAGTGAAATTACACTCAACCATAAAAAATCTTCAAGGATTTACGGTCGATGGTTCAAAACGGTACTGCTAGCTTTAGAATGCTTTCCAGAAATTTTAGAATCATTTTTCCCCAAACAATTGAAGGAATAGAAAAAAATAGTCGTTGGGAGAATTTTGGAAAAATTAAAGAATTTTTCATGCAATAAAAAATATATAAGAATAATATCTAAAAATAATATAATAACACTATGAGTATTACTAGAAAAGAGGGAGTAGAAGAAATATCTAATATTAATACACAATTTTCTCAATAACTTAATCTGGAAGTAGTCAATACGGATATAATTAAACATTTGGAAAATCTTCTGAATAATGAAATGCCTGTTATACAAGGCAAAGAAATATCCAGAAAGTAAGTGTACTACTGTGACAATAACGAGCTATGGTTTTTGTTTTTTAAGGGTTGGCCATACTGAATGGTAGAGAGGAGTATCCTGACAAAGTGAACATAGCAAGAATACAGCAATATATAAATACACGTTGTAGTGTCCAGTTGCGTGAAAGATGTTGGTAAAAAATCCCACCAAGTGCGAGCAGAACAACAGCGCCCGCGAATTTCGTGCGTGACTTGAATTGGAAGGTGAAGATTTTCTGAGCTTTTTGGGACCGAAAAGACATCATTTTGGTCAAATTTCTACCTCAGGGAGAGACCATCAATGCACAGCGATATTTTGAGACCCTGAAAAAACTCAAAAGAAGCATTCAAAACAAAAGGGGTATGCTGATGAGAGGAACTGGCGGGAGAGTTCTTCGAGGAGGGCATAAAGAAGCTTGCGCCACAGCTCACCAGATTCATAGAATAGGATGGCGATAATATTGAAAAGTAGTTAACAAATGTATCAACAATATCTAGTTTTTTTTTCAAATACACTTTTTCTAAAAAAAAAGTATAAACATTTAGTACACTTACTTTCGGGATATGCTTCATAATTTATAAAGAAAATTATTAATAAACCATTCAAACAAACTTATTAATTTAGACATAATAATATAAAAACGAGCACTATCACTATAATCGCTGATTTTCTGGAATTACCAATGAATAGCAATGTACGGAGAATGAAAATACTCTAAAATATTTGTCATAAATTTATTTTTTATGTAATTATTTATATGAATACACTAATCAGAAATGTTGTATAGGAAAGGATTATATCACTTAATAAAATGTTGCCAAACAGAAAAAAAAACATTAAACATATATATAAAGACAGTAGTACTGATTGATTGTATTCAATATTAAACTTTAAGTTTAAATAAATAATCGTGTATCAGTTGAAATACTTTGGTTTGATAAAATATTGGAAGCTTCAATGAAACTCTCAGACAGATAATGATCAATTTGTATCGTGTTTTTCTTGTTCGAAAACCAATATAAGTAGTTTTGTGTAACAATAAACCCACCGATGCCACCAAATTTTCTGCAATTTCCTTTCGCCGCGTATTTTTGTTCAGATTTTCTAGAATATAATTCCGAATACGATAGACGCCTACAAAGCCGACTGATTGTTTCACTTGATACTTGAAAAGACTACATCGTTTCTGAGGATAGAATGGCCAAGACGAAAAAAGGGTGTTTGAGACACGGCGAAACCCTTTATTATTTTTTTATTGGCAGTAAAACGATTTATTTTATCATTTTTGTTCCATTACGGCCCCTCTATATACTCTCGAATTTGCAGTTTGAGTTCCTTCAGCAGAAATTGAATACACTCACTCTATAAAAGATGTGTATATTTCCTTACAATAACATACTATTTTTTCTACGCCATATTGAAGAAACGAATCACGTGTTTGTCTCCAATTGATCATATTTATCGATCGAATATAAATAAATATATGCATCTTACGGGTTAATTTCAACCCTTATAGTTAAAAATACAATAATACCATCGCTATCTTTTATCACTTATGAACTAAATAAATTGAAGCATAGAATATTTTATTTTTTTCAATAATATAACTAATGACATTACATAAGGTTATCTTTGTTATCACAACTAATCATTAAACGAGACCATATTTTTATTGGTGAAATATTCTTATTTTTGAAACATTCCTCAGCAACTTGATATATATGTTCCCGTTTGGGCAAAAATAAAATCATTTATTTGACGTTGATTTAGTTTAAAAATATATATGGCCCATGAGGGGATCGAACCCGCGACCTTCGCGTTATTAGCACGACGCTCTAACCAACTGAGCTAATGGGCCAGATTATTACCATTTTTATGTTTTAATTCATAAATTTAATTTCTGGAAGTTTCAATTTTTGATCTGATTTTCTGAAAGAACCACGTTATTATAATTATTTATCAGTACAAGTGTTTCATTAATACAATATATAATTTTTATAAAAATCTAGTCATAGCATTTCATATAAATTTCTACTAATTCATGTCAATAAAACCAATGGGCTATTTTATAGCAAGAAATATTTATTCTATTTCTATCTTATTAAATTGCGAAAAAAATCCCTGTACCAACAAAATTTGTGAAATCGAAAGTACAGGGTGCAACAAGGAAACTTCCCTACTAATGTTTGTGTTTTCTTTTAAAAATAGAGTCCCAGTCGCATTCTATATTTGTATTTCTGTTCTAGTTTTTACTGTATTAGTAAAAACTACAACATTTTGAATGCAAACCAATATAATATAATGTATTCATTTTTGATTTGCTTTGGTCTACGTTGAATTAATTTAGATTCATCTTGGAAATATAATCAATTACATGTTTTTTTAACTTTGCAAACGAGTTTAAATTTACACTGGTAAATAACTATTTCCTTATAAATTTCATCGAATAACTCTTCCCAATTCAAGCAAAAAATAATACTGGAGACCTAATGCAAACACTCAATGATATTTATTATCAGGATAGTATATTCAACTCGCCAAATAGGATGAAGTCTTGAGAATCAAGATTCAAGGCACATAAGCAAAATATGAAATATATGAATGTAATATCTGTATCCTTATAAGCTTGCAATTGAAAGAAATTTACAGGCAGTCATTAGCCTAGTAATTTGAATACATAAGACAATATTCACCCAAATATTCAAACACTCACTTAAATGCTTACCATTCAAAATGCCATCCTCTGACATATAATGAGGGCTTTTTTCTAAATGTCTGGATCGTAGTTGGTTGTAAAAGAAAATTAGCGTTAAACAAGCGATACATATTCATCAACGGTCACACATATATTCGGCCCCGATGTAGACCCAGTCGGAAAAATGGTAATTCATTCGATCCAGAAAAATTCTTCGGGGATAGTTCCTGCATGTACTTACGTTCGGATGCCGGGTCCATTTTATCAAGAAAATAGGAAGAAATTTGCCCCGATGTCAAGCAATATCCGATGCATTTAAGAAAGCGTCGGAAGAATATTAACAAGCTTTAAGTTGTACGCTGAAATGGTATGGCTTCTTTTTTTCCTCTTGAAACTCGATATTCGCGAAATATTTTCCCCTAGTATATTTTTGTTCGCAGCCTTATTAAATATTCTCTCGGATCGATTATGGAGGTCCTTTTTCTTTGAATTTTTCCCGATAATATGAATGCTGAAATTCCATAGAAAATTATTATGTGTTCCAGCAGGATTAATACCAGACGCAGGGAAAATCGTTAAATATATTGGGGTAAAACAAATACATGGGGATACATTTTTTAAAGCCTTCTCATTCCTTGCTTTTTTAATACAAACGCTCATCAAATAGGATATATTGTATTATGAACCTTATATATAATATGTTATGGCAAGTCGGTACATCGTATTTAATCCGGGGAAATTTTAAACTTGTGTTAAAATTTAGGTCGCTTTCATCAAAACAGACTTAGTAACGACATAGTAGTACATGAACCATGTTGCTCATCGTGAATAATGGTGGAGTTGCTCCAATTTTTTTTCTACGGGAGTTTTTCTTCGTAAGATTATATGTAGGTTGCTGTATATGGAAATATGGTGAATGAATTTTAATATAAAAATTTGCAAGAATGAAAAAAGTGATATTATATATTAATATAAACCACATCCCCTTGACATAAAATACCCTTTGACAAAAAATGTTTATGAAGCTTTTGAAGTTGAATGAATTTACAATATTTTAAAATAAATCAAAAAATAATGCGATACCTCTTTTTGTCTAAAATTGGAAATAAAATTTTGATGATATTTAATCAATCGAAAGCAATCATGTTAAAGTCTTCAAATCATTGAACGCCCTTAAATATATTATTTTAGTAAACCCAATAATGCCATAAATTTAATGAAAATATTTACATGGTAATTACATTTTTTGTGCAAAAAAAACAAAATTAAGATTAAAATAAGGAGTATTTTTATTTGAAAAAAATTCCAATTTATGATCAATTTAAAAATATTTTTGTAGATCAGAATGATCTATAAATATAATATACTTCTTAACAATTCGTCAAGTCAAGATTTTTTTATATTTACGAAACGGGCCAAATTTGAGATCGTATCCACGTCTGTTAAAATGTCTCATAATTATTGCAATTTTTAATCATTTTATTGCATTCAATCCCATGCATAACAAAATAATGAAATTCAACTGCATAACATCATATCAATCATATGTATAATACTATAATAATAATAAATAAATAATGACTCAGAATAAAATTCTTACTTAAAATAGTACATACTACATACACGAATTTAATAAAATATCGCCTTTGGAGACATTTGCATTTTTTCATATATTGCAAAATGGTATTCATTCGAGTAGTTTTAATGATTTGAATTATTCAAAACGACACTTAGGCTTCCATACGTTCCATATTTGGAATTAACATATTAGGTAGGTGGATTTAAATATCAAATATACGAGGAATTTTAGACTTATTTTGTAATTTCGATGCAAATTTATTATAAAAAATAGAGTATGCAGTAAATTCAAAAACCTATGAGAAGGTTTTCCAAGTTGTATCAAAAATTATTAGATTCAATAAATGTTTCCCTAAAAACCCGAGCATTTTTTCAGTATTTTTAATATTGAGCATCCGGAAGCACCTTCCCTTCTAAAATTTTATTCAGCCGTTGCAGGGTATAACAAAAAATGAAAAAGGGCGGAAGCTGGCCTCTACAGGGTACCATTATTATGACAATACAAATTCAGATGAGGAGAAAACAGCTTACCATTTTCCCAACAGGAACTCTCATATCTCCGACCCTCGACGGGAAAACTCTTGTAAAAAAAGCACATGACGTTTTGAAGGAATAGAGCCTAATATTCCCGAGTGTTCTGGCAGACCGTTATCTGGAGCAATAGGAACGTTTTCATGCGTCCTCTGTTAGCCGTATACAGGATGATCTGCCTTTCTTCCAAGGATATCATTTCCGGCGAAACGTTAATAGTCATGTATGCCGGTAAACATCCAAATGTATATTTGTGAGAATTTATTTATTTCAATGTATTTATTTCGATTCGTATTTCACATGTCAGGTTGAAAGCTTTTAGCGTGAGCTTTTGATATTTCTCGGGCGTTTTCGAGATCGTTTTGAAGAGCAACGCCCGGAAAAATCTAGATGTAAAGCTTTATTGTCTCTGCTCAGTTTGGGAGACAAAGCCTTTGTAAAAATATCATCCTGTGTGTCAATCATCCATCAAAAATGAATTCATCCGGAGACACTTTTTGCGATATGGGATACATGCTCCCGCCGGCGCGAGAAAGCTCCCTAAGGAAATCACAGCATTCGTTTCGGGAGAAAGTAGGTGGATGAGACTGGGTGGCGAGTGGGTGGCGCAACATGTTCCCGCAGTCAAGGAAGACGTCCCCGTTCCCTGCGTGCTGGAATCCCTCCTGACATCTGTCTTCTCGAAGCCCAGCTGCATACTTTCGTAACGATCCAATGACATACCATGATAGTGAAGAAAGCTAGACAAATTTATACTCAGTGACCATTCATATTTGCTCTTATACCCATACTTTCCACAATGGCTGGAGGCAAACCAGAATATTTCTTGGTTACAAAGGATATATGAAGCAAAAATTATATAACCATCTGATGGAAATACGTAATATAATTTTATGCATTTGCGACATCTAAAAGTCTCCACTTATTAAACCAATGCAAAAGTTTTGACGTTTTATGATACAAACAAAAAAATATTTACTAATTTAATAATTTTTTTCTTCTTAAAGAAACACATTCGTTGTCGAACTTGATTGATATGAGACTATTATAAAGATAGAAGGTTTTAATATCTGAATTTCCCATGTATAGTTAAATAAGATTGATAATATTTGTTTAAAAGATAATCTAGAATTACGTGATCAAACTATCATTATTATGTATCAATTCACTCATACTACCCTGCATAAAAAAAATCCAGTAAATCAGGCTAAGCTTTAATCGAGCCAATTGATCAGATGTTAGAGATGTTTGTGTTCAGACACAATAACCGAAACATCTTTGTTAATTATTATTTTTGTAAAATTATTAATAAACATTATTTTTATGCATTTCTTTTTCTTGCTGAAGATAAAATATCCAAATCAGAAACTAAGTTCACGCCCAGTAATATATGCAGTTTTTATTATTTTAGTTTGAATACCATAAAAGCCAATAAAACACTCGAAGATGTTTATGGTGAAGTGGCAAAAGTCCGCAGATGCCAATATTGGTTCTAGACATTTAAATCGGGCAATAAAACTTTAAGAGTTGAACCAAGAACGGGAAAACTTTCGAATTTTGATAACGATGCACTAAAATCCCTAATCGAGTCATATCCACGATAAATAATCTAAGAGTTATCGCAAATAATGGAATCCTCAAGCACCACTGTGAAAAACAGATTTAAAACTCATCGACAATACGAATAGGATGGATGTATGGGTACCGTATACCTTGACCGCCCTTCGCTTAACGCGTCCTTTTAAAGCAAAATTAACACTGGATAAAATACGGAAATTAAACTGGCAAGTGTTACCACATCCTTCTTATTCACCGGACCTCACCCGACGAATTTCCACCATTTTAAGTCCATAGAGTACTGCCTGAGAGAAACGATTAAAAATGCAGCTGAAATGGAAATGTAATTAAAGATCGTTTTTTGCTTTTAAGTCGAAAAGTTTTTATAAAAAAGGGAATCGAAGGACGCCTAAAGTAATGGGAAATGTGTTGAATAATAAAGCGAATTATATTTTATAATGTAGGATACACAGTTTTTGTTATTAATAAATTTGAACTTTTTTCACTAAATACGCAAATATTTTTGGGTTCCCCAATAAGTTCCCTGTATAATAATTTCCCTGGAAAAATCTCATTTAACAATTACCTACATCCGATATCTTAAGAAAAATATTACAATAATAGAATAATAGACAGAAAATATAGCTGAAAATATTTATTATAAAGATTATAAAAGCATTTCAGTATGCTAAAAATGAAAATTGCGAAATGACTTTATTTGAAGAGGAAGAATTAGATATCAACTTTAGATTGGTTTATCAATCCAACAAGTGTCAAATCGGTGGAAGCTTTATCTTCAATGGGTAATTTTAGCGCAAAAATTTGCCAACGACTTTGCGGCAAGACTATATATAGGGAGATAACATTTTCTCTTTTATGATTTCTTCAGATAGTCTAAATTTAAATAAATTTTGCATTTATGCCAAATAATTTATTAGTTTAAGATTAGATACTTGAATGAGTACAGAGCAACACAGAAATTTTCAAAATATATTTGTGCTGGATATTCAATGTCGATTAAGCTAGAAAATTTTACTAAAAAACTTCATTCATTAATTTAAAAATTATACAATATACTTTAATAGAAATGGATCAAATTTAAATCGTTTATCTGAAACATTCACCTCCTCATACACTTTATATAAAAGATAGCATTGACCTCTGAGTTTCAAGAAGTGACCATCAATTATTTATATTTTCTTCAGATTCTGCTGATATTCTCACGGAAGCATAAATAAATAAGAAACGCTATTAAAGTTCATGAATATAAAATATCGTTTAAGACTTGTTAAATTCAAATTTCATGGTTTTTATATTGTAACGTTGAGGCGAGGGCGCTCTCGGGGGCAGAGTCCCCGGGCGGTTCCCCATCCCCACGTGTTTATCGAGATGGTCGCGCTAGCGCACCGGTCCGTTCTTCTATCGGGCCGTGATATTGCTAGACGAATGGATAGGAATAGACGATTAGAAAGATTCTCTTTTCTAAATATCTATTTATTCCACACGAGAGAAAGATCTGGTTGCAGGAGGAACGACCTCCCGCAGCCAAGGCTAACCGACGACTCTCCCAACTCCTCCCTCCTGCGCGTCACTTCCCGACCGGCAACGGTGCACGCGCAAGACGCGATCGGTCGGTATGCAGGTGCAATGTCTCCGCAGGGCCACAAGAGATGGCGCTGTTAAAATAGTACATTGCATTTGAAAAGAGATGGAAGATGTCGCTGTTAGTCTGAAGAATTAAATCTGCGCAGACTAACAGCGCTATTGCGTGGGGATACTAAGTCGCCCACGCTACAATATAATAAATACGGAAGTGATAGATTAAATCGGGCCGGGCCTTCTATGAGTGACAGATTTTCATCTTTAATAAGAGCATCCTTCCTTCCAATATTTAAATAGCCCATCTTAATGATCTTAAACTCATGAAGTAGACAATCGAAAACCAACACTTGTAATATTATGAATTTTTAAAAACTTGATATAAAGACCGATAGTAAATCTAGCACCTAAACAAGATTTTAAAAAACAAGAGTATAATTAACAATTTCAATGTATATACAAAAATGCACAAATTTCACGTCGCTTCATGATTCACCACCATAAACTTTTATTTGATTGTAAACAATTGTATATGGGCAATTCAAAAATTATTTCGATGACCTTTATAAGATGAGTCAGAAAAAGAATACATCTCGAAGGCATTTTATCAGATTGTTTTTCCACAAAAGCTACAATCACTCAGTCGTATTTTAAATATAGCAACAATGCTCGCTCTCATCTCCGAAATTTTCTATATGAGATACATTAACACGTCATACAATATCTCCCAGCATCAGATAGAGGGAGAAAAATGTGTGTAGGCTTTCATTTCATATCTTCTAAGCATGAAATTATTGCTCAGTGAAAATTATTTTCCTCGTAAATTTCGCATTACAAAAATTCATCCGCGAAAAAATAAAGAAAAATACATCCGGCAGAATATTTCGGCGTACATTTCATGCCAAATTTGAAGACTCGCCTACGTTGATTTGTTCAGCAGGACGCTCCGAATTTTTCGCTAGTGAAAAGGGAGCAATTTATTCAAATGGGCATTTGACCTGTTTCCCTGCACTGCCTACCAACCTGCTAAGCCTTATTTAATTTCCTGTTTCATTATTTGACCCTTAAAGCCCCGCAGTAAAAATCGCGAACAGGAAAAGACACGCCGCCGAAAAAGATGGGGATGAAACTACAGGGCATATATTACTAAACTATTTATTACTAAAAGACTAAATAATCTTATAGTACGATAGTTTATTAGCCTTATGTTGAAATTTTCTAACTTAAGCATATGCGTATAATATATACTACAGTCTTGGTCGCATAAAGCATCATGAAATGATTTTTTTAACAAGGTAATATTTTTTTAAAAATTAAATTGAACTGCTTGTTTTAAATTTAATATGACGTTTCTCCCGCCAAAGTTTGAAATACGCAATGAAATAGTGATGTCTTTAATGAGCACCGTAACTTGAGATATACCATTAACCATCACGTCCATCTGATAAAGTTACCACTTCCAATTTGTAAATTATTAATGCCAAGGAATCGTCTTTGAAAGTGATAGTCTTCTGGTTGTTCAAATAATTTCAGTTCAATAACCCTTTTTAGGTCCGGTTGAAGTACATGATTTGTTTAAACATGCAGCTCTTTATTCTAATAAACAAACATAATCAAGACTTTTACTTTTTAATTTATTAGATACTTTATACCAGAATCTTTGATCGTGTGTTTAACGATATTGTAGTTAAAAAGGATAACCAATATAGATGATTTTTTTATTATATACATTTTTACTATATGACGATCAAGTTAGGAAGAACTATGATAAGTTAAGGCAATTTTGAATCATGTAATCCAATAGCATAGTCCAACCTTACCTAACTTAGAAGAGGAAAGTAAAAATACGTCTTCCCGTGGCCAAGACAGACGTTCAGAAAGTTTAAAAAAAGGCTTCGTGAATTACACCTTCACATATTAAGAGCGGTTTCACGCATGAGGGTTGTTTCCCCTCACACTTATCATACATAAAATTAATAACTTTGATCCTAAACCAAAACTTCATCAACTCGGAAGCCGCTATATTTAAAATTAGTGGTTCAAAAACTAAATATATACCATATTGTTCATCGTCATAAATGTGCACATAAACATATATTGAACGTAATATAATGAAAAATTCCGTCTTTAAGGGCACCAATAAAACATCCTCAAAGACATTTCGATGTGACATAATGAGTTCCTAAATCCTTCAATGGTACTAAGCGGACATTTCGAGCGTAGCTAAAATCATACCTCGGTAATTAATCAAAAATTGATGCGAACTTCCTTAGATCTCATATCTCCTTTATTCAGAGGAAAGCTCCGAGCTCGTGTCTAAGGAGAAATTCTGCTTAATCATTAACAGCTACCGGATATATCACAACGACTCAAGGATATATGTTTACATGTGCTTGCGCCCACAAAAAAAATCTCCCATGATTCGAGATAATATCCTCTAGCACGTGGGCTCGTATGTGTATGTGTCACATCCTTCTCCTCATGATAAGCACATTACTCACAGCCGGTGGCCACCCCCTCCTCATCATCTTCCGCTCATCAATAAATCAACTTGCAGCACCTCCACTCTTCCTTAAACATCCCCTCTGACTAGCGCCCACCACCCCCACGTCAATTTTCCGCCAGGAAACTTCCTAACATCTCACTTTTTGGCGACTTAAGACTTGGCAGCACTCGCTTTCATTAAAAATAAATACGTCATGTTCACGGTAATGATATCGTTTTCGGCTCCCTGCGCAGGACTCTCTCCTAAATTTGCTTCCGTCTCGAAAATAATAAATACAAACTCCATAATATACTTAATAAAACACACGTGCCGTATTAATACGCTTAAAAATCGAATTCACTTTCATGAAAAGTCATCTCGAAAAACAAATTAAAACTTGGCCGAACCGAGTGCGCTTGAAAAGTTTGCATTTCGGCGAATTTATATTTATATACTTCCATAATCGCCCTCGGGCTCTATTCACCCTCTCGAGTGATTCTCAGGTGACTGGTCTCCCATAAAATAAAACTTTTTTGAAAGTCAATCTACTATACCTGTTTTATTTTTTGGGAGGGATTTTTTAGCTTCCATATAAATATATACCTGCTCATATATCCATATCTATTTATAATATAAGGAAAACCCAAAATGATTTTCATTTTATTGCTTGACCGCTTTTAATGATTTTGGGGGCTGCTGCACTTTCAAGTCGTGTTTTGTGCTCTTTCGGTGACTATACTCATATTTCGGTTCGAATAAATCTTTAAAAAATTGGGAAGGTGTAGAGACAAGGAAGATGGGTGCAAGAGAACTTGGGAACAACTTCTAAAAATAAAATCTGAAACCGGAAAACTTAATAACTGGAGATAATAAATGGGTTGTTTACTCTAATTATGGACGTAAAAATCAATGGCTATCGAAAGGTCAGATAACCAAACCGACCCCTAAGTCCGGCCTGACAACAACAAAATATATTTTGTCTGTTTGGTGAGACAGCAAGGGTATCATTCATTTTGAAACGCTTAAACTTGGACAAACTCATTTATAATTAGACCGCGCTAAATCCAAATCTGAAAGTAGAAATGCTGAATATGAAATCATAGGGTGGGAAGAATCAATGAATAATTCATGAAATTCTAATAATTTTTATCAATTGTTGCAAATTCATAGACATTATATTTGGCTTTATTGTGCAGTTATTTTTTTCTCACATTCTAGATTTGAACTTGAATCTATATAGTAAGAGTTCAGGTTACAACTTTCGATGCCAACACTTGGTTCGATGGTTGGTAGAAATTTGAAAGATTGGGAATGGGTGAAATATTTGTATGAAACTATTTTATTAAAATTCATTATAACCAAATGAGATTATATAAAATACGTATTACTTATTAGTAATTACGGAAATAGCGAAATTCAAAAGATCACATTGCAGTTTACATGAACCGATTAGTGGGCGCTAATACAAAGAATCCAGGATCTAATCCCACTTATCAGTTTTCTTTTCACATCATGTTTTTTCTATTGAAGCCTATATTCGACATTTATACTATAAAACTTGAAATTATAGCAAATTTTATATCATATATAGCAATCAATCATATTAAAAATTTATTTCATATTCACATATGAATAGTTTATTAACCCATGATTGGTTACCACATAAAAAGATTTAGAAGGTAAATTAAAAAATATATATTCACTGTAATTTCAATTTCACAAGACTCAAATATATATTAAATATCCGCATCTTCTATATAATAATAGCTTCCTCCATTAAGTTGTCGGGCAAGTGTCAGAAGTTTTACTGTAACAATGTCCATTGTGATTGCTAGAGTACCATTTGGCAAGAAATGAAAGCACCCCATCTATATATTTACAATACAATCGTTTCTATGATATTATATCATTTTTATACCGCATAAATATTATAGAATTGCAAATATGCAATTTATTCTAGATCATTAACATCGTTTGAATAATCTGTTGAGTGGAGTGTTTAATTAATAATACATTGTTAGTTAAACATTAAATTATCCTAAACACTAGCAAATGAGGTAAAATTTCGAGCGTTCTCATGAACACACAGACATTATACTCATATGTGTATTAATCAATAATGACTCGTCGCTTACAAAAAATATGAAAAACAACGTTGATTTTGTTCAACTTTATATTTGAATGTGTTCCTTTATAATAAGCACCCAGAAACTATCCAACTACACCAATATTTAGATGAAAACTAATGAAATTTAATCGGAGCGACCTTTATCCTAAATAGGATTGATTACAATGATTATTATGTTATATCTAATTCAAAACGTGAAGTCCTCGTTAAGTCTTTGATGTTGCATCATTTATTTATATTAAGTGTTATCGAAATACTTAAGTTCTTCAACACTTGAAATAGGTAAATATCCGGTTTTTATAGTGTTAAAACCACTCCCGGATATTTTTTTCATTTGAAATATTATTTTCATCAATTCGTACGACTGCAATTACAGTGCAGTTCATGAACATGGGTGAAACAATTTCATATAAATGCCAAAAAAATGATTGAAAATCCAGCGATTTAAATCAAAAATTATGTTAAATCCTAAAAATATTTTTCATGGGAGGATGTATATGTTGTTGCTATTGAATTACAAAAAATATGTTAGGTTGCAGCTAATGTGTCGGTGCTGAGTAAAATACTCCCCATACGGTCCGACCTTCATTCATCATTTTCCGACTGGCCTCTTGGAGCATGCCGTGTATATTTTTTATAAGAATTCGCATTAACTATGTGTGCAATTGTACGGGGTGGGTCGCAAGGGTTATTTACGGTCGGTTGTTCAAGAAGTAGCTTTCCTTGTGCGTATCTTTCTTGAAATATTCCCTGCTAATAAATCTTACTTGAAGTTATTCCGGAGGAGGACTACGTTTGCGTTGCGGATCTTCCAGCTTTGTGCCACTTCTTACGGTCATCCCTTAAGTAAATTACCTGAATTCTACAGCCATGAGTGCACGTGTTATAAATAATTTAATGAAGATTACCACGTCATCATCATGACCTTCCTATATCACACCCATTTACGAATTTATACCCCAGGCACTTTTTATGTTAAAGGCTTTTTGGGATTTGGGATGTTTGAAATATTTTCGAATCAAATTAATTTTCAAAGTTATTTTTGCAAAAAAATATTCATCAATTAAAAATGCTATAAATATAGATTTGAAAATATTTATAATTAAATAATTTTCTTTCGATAAGAATTTATATCTATTTGAAATAATTAGAATTCAGAACTCCAATGGTATTATCTCGTGAAGGAAACCTAAAAACTCTCATGTAATTACATAATGCCTTTCATTTATTATTCCTCAAAGGATCAAGCAAATTACATTATCGTTAAAAAATAATGTCCCACAATATTGTAAAATTACATAATGTTTAATGCTACATCAAGCTGAAAATATAAAAATGAGATAAACAGTATATAAACAGTGTTTTTGCTTGCATTTAATTTAATTTTTTCGGCTCAAATGTAAATCCATTACACGTATTTCGTTATACACAGAAAAAATATATTTACAAACAATCCACTTTACTTTATGCCTAATTACAAGCAATACAATAGTTTTTATTTTAAATATTAATATGTTGATAATTTTGATTATGTTAATTTCCATAATTATTAGCATAATCTAAAACGGAGTTAGAAATATTGTACCCCTATGCATAAATCACGCAAGAGAAGTGAGTTACATCCCTTTTCAACCTTCTTCGTACTTTTGAATATGAAATATCATTATTTTGCATTATATTTAGTCCATATTTAATTTTATAAATATGTTGTAATTAGCTCCCCGCATTTTAAATTTAAAAAAGAGTTATTCATTGACATTTAAGCAATATATGTATCGAGTATAATCAATATATACCCAAGTAGCTTAACCCTTGACTACATATCTTATTTAGAACCACATACACTTGGGTCTGTTTTTATGCGATAGATACGTTCTACGGGGGGTCACATATAAAAAATCCGCATAAAAAAATACTTGAACTACATAGAAAACTTAGGGTTAGTTCCGTTATTTTTAAAAACCGCATAACTTCAATTTTTTTGAAAATTGGAAGAATAATGTCGATATGGTTGAGCTCACTTGTTCTTAATATGGATATATTGACTCCAATATTGCTACCACAGAAACATACTATGCTTGAAACAAATTTAAAAAGTTTAGAACCACTGTTCAAAATAATATTTTCTAGATGGACATACAATTTTTGTTCGGTTGAATCAACAAAAGTTGACGTTTCAAATTGGATTATTCTGTAATTGGATTGCGGGCGGAGCTTACCCCGACGCAATTATTTCCCGACGAAACGACGCTCTCAATGATAACAAAATCAAGCACTTGCAAAAACATTTATTTCAAATTAGAGCAGTCTTATTGTTGATATGGGCGTCAAATGGATTAAATTACAATTAAATTTGCCACCTGTCAAACGACATTTTTTCGCCGAGCTTTAAGCTGCACAAATTATGTAGACACATTAAATGATTATCCCTGTACAAATTTGCGTATGCAAATTAAGCTTTTCGGGGGCGGCTGTCCTTCAAGGTGGCGCTATTTAAATTGGGTAGGCTTTCACCGGCCACAAGTTGGCAAACTCGGTGCCATGATGGATGAAGGTGGATGCCGGAGCCGACAAGTCACGGCAGCCAGGTTTACGTCCTCTAAAACGTTATTTTCACTTATTTTTATGGCATGTAAGCAGTCGTGCCATAACGAGCGACGTCATTTGAGCTCGCCACAAGTAGGGTTGGGACAAAAATGGACCGCAAAAATAAAATGTCTGGAGACTTGCTTGTTGCGAGACGCCGGAGGGAAATACTTCACTTAAGCTCGTTCTTTTAATTTTCAACAACAGCCGAGCTTAAATAGTGAGATCCGCACTTTGCTGAGATACTTCGTCATACTCTTGAGTGCACCACTTTCAACTAGGTGAAACACTCATTTCATCATGAGGATCAAATGTTAAAACGAATTTTGGTATGATAAATATAGAAAATCTCAATATACAATAACGCTTGAAGAATTGAATTAACGCGAGTTAAAGCTAAAATTCAATTTCATATCTACAAGCAATGTTCTGACTATTGATTTTAGGGATTCAATATAGGGTTAAGAATAATAGTTTTTTTTTATATTCCATAATAACTAAATAAATCAATTTCAATGCAATCTGAAAACTGAATCCGGAAAATCAAATCATCCTATTTGGGTTTAAATCAACGATTTTTTCATTTTCCGGGAGCACTATTAAGTCACTTGATGACTAGGTAGAGCTTGCATATTAAGTGTATAAAAACAATTTATATCAAATATATCAAGAATTATAAAAAATATATTACATATTAATTTCTTCATATAGTAAATGTGTTAAAATACTTAACTATATTAGCATGATTTTTTTTACGAAGTGTTGCTACATATTGCTGTGGTGTAAATCACTACCTTTGATTCAACTAATTTATGACGTGTTTTACGTCGAGTTTAAATCCAGATTACAGAAAAATGTTCACCATACCTTTAATTTGAGTAATATTATTCAACGTTTAATTACAGAAGTATTAATATTTATAACCAATCAGCTCGATTTTCAAGCTTAGCAACTATTATTAAATTATTAGTAGAACCCAAAAAGGTTTTCGTTTTATTGCTTGATCGCTTTTAGGGATTCGTTGCACTTGGGCTGCTGCTCTTTCGGTGACTTTATATATCAAGAATAAATTGTGAATTTAAAAATTCAAATTTAACAACCCAATTTACAATAGATCGATTTTTGCCAAAATTTACTGATTTCAATCTGAAAAAAATTGGGAAGATGTTGAGACAAGGAACATGGGTGCCGCACAAGCTAAGCGACAAGAACTTCGGCGACCGCAATAACGCATGCGAAAAACTTTTAAAAATAGAATCTGAAACGCCGTTTTTAGAAAACTTAATAACTAGAGATAAGAAATGGGTTACTCTAATTATGGACGCAAAAATCAATGGCTTTTTTTGTTTGTGAAGGGGGAATCTTTAAAAGACACAACCATTCTGGTGGTAGTGTGGGATTTTCACCCACTAAACCCCCCTCCTCTTCGGCTGCCACCCGGCTACTAATTAAGTTTTGCACAAGAGTAGCAGCAATGTGTCCCTCACAGGCTATCTATTTGTCTCCTTCTGGATGTCATTCTGCTGCTAAAGTTTGTCGTCTTGTACGTTCAAAAAGAAGGCCTTCATTTTTTGGACAGCGAGCTCCAGATCAACTCCTTTCAGCCACTTCTTGGCCTTTCTCAGCGTGTTCTCGCAAGTCGTTCGCAGGATCTCTGTGGATTTTGCTAAGGCTAAGATGGCAATGTCATCAGCGAAGGCAACCATTTTAGCTCCGTTCATTATCGGCGTCCTCAGCAGTCTGGTTTTTCTCTTATCCCCGTCGGCGTCTGCGTAGATAAGAGTTCTCCAATGCAGGTAGCTCTCTATCGTTATGGTGAGGTATGGTGGGGTGTCAATTTCTTTCAAGGCCCTGAGGATCAGGTGCCTTCTTGCCGAGTTGAAGGCATTATTGACGTCCAGTGCAATAATTATCGTTTGTCTACTTGCTTTTATGCTGCCACACCACGCCTGTTTCACCGTGTCTACAACTTGGGTAACGGCGTAGATTGTGGAGCGGCCTACGTCCCGTTTCAATGTGCTGCTGAAGTCGTTGGAGGATAAGTCTCTCCAACAGCTTCCCCAATCCATCCAACATGCACAGCGATCTGTACGCCGACGGACCCGGAGGTGCTTTACCTTTGGGGATGAGGACCAGCTTCTGCCTTTTCCATAGTGCTGGGAAGATCCCTCTCGCTAAGCAGATGATGACTTTTTTCGGGACACCATCCAGTCCCGGAGCTTTATTGTGCACCAGCCGCTTAATAGCCGTGGCAAGCTCTTCCGTAGTAAAGGGGTGTCCCATCTCATCTTCGCCAACCGGGATGGCCACCATGTCTACCGGTGCTGGGCAAAAATCAATGGCAATCGAAAGATCTGGTAGCCAAACCGACCCCTAAGTCCGGTCTGACAACAAAAAAATATTTTGTCTGTCTTGTGAGACTAAATCAAAATATCGTTGAGCGTCGATCTTAAAAAACTCTTCTAAATGATAAATTGTTAACAATTAATCCCAACTGTTTAAATTTCATCTCAGTGTATAACTTCAACCGATCGTCACCAAGCTTTAAATATCATCCTGACCCTAGAACATCCTTTTAATTTTCAATATTTATTCCAAATCTCGTACAATTTGAATTAAAATTAATGCTCTTTTTTAAATAAATCTAAAATTTACACCAATACATGACATTTAAATATTTGAGAAACTTTTCTGTAACATTAATATATGAAGTATAAAACGATAAAAGATTTCCATAATGCGTTTATAGCGATCATATAAACTTTCAAATTTATTTGATCCTTCATTGCGGTCTCTAAATTCGTAAAACGTATAACCCATTGAAACTTGATTTTTCTTTAGTATCCATATTAAATTATTTTTTATTTGTTAATGAGAAATATTCAATAAATTAAATTTAATTATACACAAGCCAAAGTTCATTAACAACGTGTATGCAATATATTAAATTTAGACATATGCATATAAATATAATCTCTATTTAAGTTTAAAATTGCTTTTTAAAATACATATTATAATTAACTGATCAATATGTATTAATAGTGTTCAAATGATGATAATGCATTTATAAAACATCATTCAATTCAATATAGCTTGGTTTGTGGAATATTTATAGTTGTAATATACATTTGGGTTCGATATGGACTAAAGGTTTCTCGCGAAACACCCTGTTAGTATAGATAGGCTGTCAGGGCGCTGTGTAAAATATTGCCTTTTCCTTTTAGGTAAAATTTGCGAATATATTTGAATGCGTAAGTGCATTTGTCATTCAAATTAAGTTATTTGCATTCATATGTTGTAAATTATATCGCTTTGATGCGATGTAAGAAAATTGTTAGGGTTTACCTGAAAAATGAATGTAGGCAAAATGTAAACAGGAAAATTTGCCACAAAAGGAATACAAGAGTGTGGTAATGTATTGTAGTCGCTTTTTTGTAAGGCCATTGTAGGAAGCAACATGCTGATGGGAGGGCGTCGGGGAGGATGGAAAAATAAGGCAGGGCCTCTTTTAAACAATCCCTGTGTTAGCATAACCACAATTTATGGTTTTCCGCCGTTATAAAAGGGTCCTCGTCTCAACCGGTTGAGTTGCCTTCCCTACCAAATATATAAATTTGTTCCCTTTTCAAATCCCGTTTGCGAGCAAAATATTCCTCGAGGAAAAAGTCTCTCAAAGTCTCAAGAAGTCTCAGACTATGAATGGTTTCTGACTAAAATGTGAAAATTCCCTTTACACGTTTTCGAAATGCTCCTTAAAATGTTTTTTGCACACGCATAAATCACCTGAATTAGCTCCGAGAGTGTCCTTCGAATGGCTCCTCGAAAATGCTTAAAATCAGATTTTCCCGTGCTAATTCACGAAAGCGACTAATCTAAATCCTTTCAAATTTACAAGGATCTCAACTGAAAATATAAAATCATGCGGCGTAAACCCATTTTAAAAGATCGTCTAAGACAAAGGGTTGTTTTGTTTTTATCTTTGCATTTTAACCCTTGTAAGATTTGCCGTACTCTAATGACTTCTGAGGAGTAAACATGCCATTACTTTGCAGTCCAAAACAACTTGTGAACTTAAACACAAGAAAGAAATGCAACCATGCTATAAAACGAGCAAGATCCTCCAGATTTAAACCAAAGGTTCTCAAAGAATGATCCATTTAAGAATAAATACGAACATAGAAAAAAGACTTTTAGTTTTAATATATAAACGACTTATTATTTCAACTAACATATGCCTTATCTATATTCCAATTATTTTGATTCATATTTTAAAATTATATAAGCGATTGATTTTGATTAGTTTTATAGCAAATATAAAAATAATTAACTCTTGGCGAACTACTTAGTTCATTACCAGTAATTACATGGGATTTTAACAAAGAAAATGTGTATAATTTATAACTTAAATGGTATATACGTTTCCCATCCGGTGGTAACGTATTGGAGGTGGGAAGTCGTCGGATAACCTTTACTGCGAGAAGATGTCCTTCCGGCAGACTGATACCTGTACCTTTCTCTCCGTAAATTAAAATATAATAGTTAAGACGAAAGTGTTTCCACACCCAATCACCTCCACCCTGCCGCTTAGCTTCATCATGATGGGAAGCAGAAAGCGACCCAGGGTCTCAGCCGAGAGAAAAAGCCGCCCCCACTACATGTGCATATACATTTTTTAAGTCTGCTTAACTGAACCAAATACATTCAACCAAAATATATTTAAAAAATAATACTGCTGGAGATGTAATGAATTTTGTATATAATTTAAGCTTTTTAAACGCATTAAAAATACTATGTATTTGCATTTAGATGCCGGTAATATTTTTATGAAATGGCAGTAAGTTCACCTGCCATTTCCAAAAGCATATGCAGCGAATATGCATGATGTAAATGTCATGTGTGCATTATGCAAATATTTTACGTGTATACCTGACATGGACTTCGTATATTCGCCTGGCATCGTTCAAACAATTTCGGATAGAGTTTTTCAATTAAAGCTGTAATGGGAAGGCATGTTTTTATGAAAAATCTCTCAGCCTGATTGGTATCTAAAATTTAAATTCAAATTAAATTAAAAATAAATAGGAATAAATTTAATATTCTGGAAGCACAAGGAAGAAGGAGCGCTTTACAAGCTCTGAAATTGAAGGGAATAAGTTCACGAAGCTAGGTACCAATTAGCGGGCAGACGGTGCAACGAAGCACTGCAATCTAATTAAGTTGAACTCAGTTTTTGCAAACGGACGAACTGATTTTTGTCCATGCGGGAAAATTAAATTTTGGCCAGAGAATTTTTCGCACAAAACTGAGCTTAAGTCTGAAAAATCAATAAGTACATCGGTTGCAATTACATTGCATTGTTCCCAAGACTGGAAGTTTCCGACTGACGCTGTTGCTATTCATCGCAACATGAATTCAATTTGTTCGTTCTTGCACGAAGAAAATTTTAACATGAAGTTGACATCGCTAAATAACCCTCTACATGCAAAGTTGACGCTTTTACAGCAAGGAACATGGACTTTAACTTTAAAGAATCAAACTTATTAAAATAAATCTACAAACTTGTCCCTTAAAAATCCCTTTTATAAATGACTTGCATTGAAATGGATAAATAAATGCACATTTATATGGATCATATTAAAATAAAATAAAATTATTCTTGGCATTTTTTAACATCCATAGCATATTTATACTCGTATCAATTAATACATGTTATTGAGAGTCTTTAACGATATGATTTGATACATAGTATATTAGTAATATAAAAACATTTATATTGATAACATGTTTAATTAATATAATCCCCAAAAACACACAGCAGAGATGAATATTTTCATATTGCTCCATAAATTTAACAAGTATTCGATCAGTAATAATATTGTTATTCATTTTCTAATATCTCCCAATTTGCTAAATTTAAAATATAATGGATTTATGGTAAATAATGTAATTTATATGATCGTGTGAAAAAATACCTAAACAAAAATATTTTCTCGAAAATAATCCCTAACAAAGTTTATATCCCACCCAATTCTTGCAAACATCGTATTTTCCTGACGAAATACAATTTACGAAATTTTCTTTCGCCGCAGATTTTTTTTTGTATCTCAAATATATTTTCATATTATAGTAGTATTTTTATCATACATTTTACTCGGATAAGAATAAATTCAAAATAGGCAGAGCATTTCCCACAAAATTCTTCTTCATCATGCTACGATTTTGACAATTATTATTTTTTTTTTTTGAGGTGGCTTTTAGCAATCCCTTTTATGAGACCATTGCCAACAATTTCGACATGGTTTTTCGTGGCGTTATATATTTTTACGGACCAAGTGTTGGTATAGTGGCTTAGATCCTGGACTCTTGTTGCAAAGGTTCGGGTTCAAATCCAGATTGTGGAAAAAATTTTCACCGTACCAACAAATTTGGGAGATCGGAAATATTAATATTTCTGATCGATCGTCTCGATCCAGGTTTACCCTGATTTCCTGGATTAGAAAAAGTAAATTCTGAGGCGATTAATAAAGTCGTGCAGGGACGCCCATGAGTGAGTAATTGAATTTGCAACAATAATTAAATTATCATTTATATATATAATGATAATTTCGCTACTCACTCATAGATTCTCTCCTCTCCTACCTTTCCAAATAATCCTATCCTTACTTTACCACGTGTGGAAGGCAACGGGAAACCACCACATTAAATCATCTCCCAAGTAAGATCTCCTATGGAGATCACCCTATATCCGTTATCGGATATGACACATCAAAGATTCATGCTTTGATGGACGTCATAAGGATTAAAAAAAAAATATATATATTTTTAAAAATGTGTTCGCCAAACACATCTATCGTATTTTAAGCCAAGATGGTTGAGTCACGATTTCAACCGCTTAACCACGGAACTACCTACAGGTTATGATAAAATATGACACTTAAATTCATTGAATAATATTATTAAATGAATTTATAAACATATATAGAATGATTATAATCGATATTTTAAAGCAATTTAATCAATGAAACAATTGACATCCCTAACGCAGTCATTAAAAGACGAACGTGATCATAAGGTAACGGTAAACATAAATATTACCAAGGTCATACACAATCTTTCTTTCTATAAAGTGGAAAATTTTAAGTGATTATGACAATAAATCTCAAATCTAAAATCAATTGATTTTAGGTAAGATTATTTTTATATACTTTAATTATTAACATAAATTCACGATCTTCATTCAGATCCAGAAAATCAGGGTAAATCTGATGTGATGAAAATGTTATGATGTAAATGTTTTCCACGATCTAAGTTTGAGCCCAAATCATTATAATAAGAGTCTGAGATTTCATCTATACCGACCACTATACCGACACTTGGTTATGATCTGTTGCACGGACCAAAATTTGTCGTCGTTTGTAGTTTGATCGTTTTAAAGCTAGCCATATATTTTGTTGTTAAAACTCCGCATTGGCCGGGGAGTCCAGGGAGTTCGTAGAATCCGTAGAAATACCGTAGAATACAGCTAGAGTTGAGTTTGAAAGTTGTACGTACATTTATTCCATGAACTGATCTCCGCCTTGCATGGAAACTATGTGCCTCGTGATCGTCGCCAGTACGGAAAGGACAATAAAATGATATACTAAAAAATTAAATATTTTAATTGTCTTCCCTTTCCGTCTTTTGCGCCCTTTTCTGCGTCGCTCCCGAAAAGATATATCGCCATTGAATATCTTTTTTTTATTATTATTCACACCTAGGTTGATACAAGTATATGGTCAACCCGTAGTGACATGTTATGGTAGATGACGGATACTAAAAATAGTATCTCTACAAGACGCATTTGGCTTCGAAACTATAGCAGAAGGCCTTGAACGCCGAAAAGGCACCGGGGCTGGCTAACAAGTCCCTGTGGCCAAGAGGTCCAGAAAAAGGACCTCTGATACAGCACAGGAGTGCCCTGTCTCTCGGCCGATATACCCAAATACGGCCACAGAACGTGATCCGCGTCCATAAAAGGATCCCCGCACGCGCAGTCCGAACTATCGTTTAGTTTCATTTTTGCCAGGTATGCCGCAAAACGGCCGTGCCTCGTCAGGAACTGGGAAGTCCAGTGATCGGGATCAACCCATTTTAGCATGAGGCACAATGAGACGGAGACGACTCAGACCAACTGCGTTCCCAATCGGCAAATTCCGCGTTTCTAGCCCACCATTTAGTGTCAATAGGAACTGTAAGAATTCCATCTGGGAAGGTGTCTCACTGCCTTTATTTGCACTTTTAAGTCTAGTAGCATGATCCCTGCAAGGACAGGGAGGCTGTCTGTAGCAGTTGTTCTGTACACTCCAGTGATTCTTAGTAATGGCTATCGTTGTGCAATGTTTAGGCTTCGTCTCGCCATCTTGTCACGTCTACGGTGTCCAAGTCTATCCGCCCATGCTCCTGCTCCATATGTGGCAATACTCTCGTAGATGGCTTCATAGGCAATTCTGAGGTGTCTGCCCCCAAGACCCCAATCACCCCAAAATCCTTGGCCGCTTTGCCGGTTTCTTTCTCTGAATCTGCATCCCTCAGAGATGATAGATAGATGATAGAGAGATGATAAGGAGCGCCCGGTGCTTCTAATGACGCCCAGGTGCGGTCACCGCGGCTGAATAAAGCGACAGTCGGACTCTGTAGTAGCAGTAAAGACAAAGAAAAGGGGGTTCAAAAAGTCGGTTAGGTTCCCCAAAACGTCACAAATCTATTATATGTTTTTGTATACATATTATTAAAAATTATAATTTAACATGGAATTTCCAAATGATTTTCATTCATATTCATCAGCATACATTAATGATCGAAATGTACTTGACATGACCGACGAAGCCTCGTTACTGGACCAACATGATAATTCAATCAATTATGGAAACTAATTAATGGCACACAATGCACAAATCACAATATCAAGCAAAAACACAAAATCACATTAAATATGCACGATTCACGAAAATGCGAAAACTATGCTCGGTTCACGTGATTTAGATCCATTAACAAAAACTCGTACACACTATATATAAAATTAAATCATTTCGAATACAAAATGGAGCCTAAATGCAGATAAAGCCCGTAAAAACAAATAACATGTAATTAAACCGGCTAATGGCTAAATATCGTTGCACAAACTGGCATGACTGGTGGGCAATAACCGAACGAGTCCCATAAATTCAAAGGGTGAGTTTTTCAAAGTAAGCGATCTCATCGACCCGCCATGGGTCGACATAGACGATTGATGTTCGCGATTTTGTTACCAAAAAAAAATGTTAAAAAAAACGTATTTTTTTTCATTTTAAACGAGATACGTTTTCTGTTATCCCGGATACAAGTCTAAATAACGGGGCACAATATATCATTTGGCTCAGCCTTCAAATCTCTACGTATCCAACATTTTTCATGACTTTTTTTTAACAAAACATCCCCTTTTGCGTACCGAACGAAAATAGATGAATCACAATGTGACAATTATTCTTTTAATTTATACAAAATGGGACCAATTTGGTTAAAGCAGAAGACGTACTGGGGTAATTTGATTAATTGATTGTGTATAGTTTAAGATTACGATGACATTGATTAATGATTAAATGGTACTCGGTGGGGGCTCAATTTTATCTTTAAGCTACTAAAATACACCAGCGAATTGATACAGATTTAATTACACTTTAATAGGACGCCATAAAATAGTATTTGCGTTGTTGAAGCCGATTTTATTCGGAAAAAATGTAATAAATCGAAAACAGGATGAAGACCTCAACTTAAAAAAAATAATTTCCTATTTAATATAAATCAATCGCTTCTTTTATTTGTTTTAACCTCTTAATCTACAAAATTCAGAAACATAAGTGAGATCCTGTTACATTTATCAGTATTAAAAATATACATCTTAACTTTGAAATGAGAAACATCACATGATTCTTAATTATTTTTATACAAAACGCAAATTGATTCAACCTCAAAGTAGTCATAAATTGATTTGAACAAAATGACGTTAAGAATTACTAAATATATCTCCATATAAACTCAAATCATTAAAATTGAGTACAAATTGAGATCAAATTGCGTTAGGATAGATAATAGTATGATATTTTAGGCTATGTTAGATCTCATGTAACCAAACCCAACTCAACCTAAACTAGCCTACATAAAACTATTTAAACGAAACCTTAGAAAATCGCACCCCTGACCATCGGTTCACCCTCCTTAAATTGGAATCCAATCCCTTCTCCTTAAAAAAGTTTAGGGCCTCTATAAAAACCGTGACATATAGCTTGTGTATTCCTCCTGATTCCCCTAAAGACAAGCAATTTTTTTGGAATATCAAGACTATATCAACATTCTATTTTCTATTAAATAATTATAAATTTAAAAATTAGGCAGATTAAATACGCTTTTTAATGATTTGTCTAAGAAATATCATTGAAGGTATATTTTTGAATAAATTTATCTTAACAACAAGTATTTTTCTTTTTTAAGGTAACTTTTCGAAGTTCCTTTTAATCATGTTTTTCGTTTTTAAAAATGTGATCATCAGTCAAATCTCCTGTAGATTTAAACCCAAGATGATTGAGTTACTAGTCTGATTACTTAATCGCGGGACTACCTACAAATATGTAAGGCTATGAAAAAGAGTAAATTCTAGATTTGCCTAGCATTGCCTCACTAAGCCCTTTATATCATAACTAGCAAAACCTAACCTATCATAACAAAAACCAAACTTATTTGTTATTTCACTATTCACTTAATGTTGAAAATTTTAAAAAAATAATGGCAAGATCACTAATGTTAAAATTAGGCTATGTTTGGCAATAATTAACCTATTTAAAGTAGTCTTATAAGATCTTATAATATATGATAACGTGTCAGTTCATTTTTCAACCAATATTGAAATATTTAAATATATGATCTATAAGCCTAGACTACAAAGATTAATTCTTATTAAAAATTTGATCTAATGTATACATTTTGAAAATTATACTAGTATGTTAGTTATACATTTGTCTTTTTATTATTCTTCTTAAGTAAGTTCAAAGTAATGGTGGAGCAATGTGCTGTAGGAATAGTCTTAGCATAATATTGAGATTAAGTCTTCCGCGTTGTCTCATGAGGAAAGTGGTTCATTATTGTGATTTGTCAGTGTTAAAATTTAGTTATAAAAGATAGATAATTAATGCTAAATTATGTCAAAAGTTAAGAACTACTCAAGAGGGCTACGAAAACACACGAACAAGAGAAATAACGCATGTTTATAAAATTAGCTCAAAAGTTACAAGCTTAAAATTGCAATGGAAACAACAGATATTAAATTGCTAATTTTTAATATTGATCAAAAGAGCGTACAAAAAATATATGCACTATTCATCAAACGAGCTTAATTAAATTTGTCCTATCATGTAAAATCTTTTCATAGATAGACAATTAAAATCCATTCTGTCTTGAGCTTTAAGCTTGTAGCGCTGACAACGTTAATTAAGCATGTTTTTCGCGATAACGTCCAAACAATTTATTTATCGCGTAAAAATAGCGCGATCCGTAAAAAATCGCCACGTCTGAAGGTCGACTTCATATCATGTCCATAACATTATTTCAACCTGTTAAGGCTTCAACATCCCTATTTTTGGGGTTGATTTAAGTCATTAAGTCACGGCAGCTGTTTTTCTTCGGCGGGCCCGGAATATTCGCATAATTTATTTGCATTTTATAAGTTGCCGCATTAATTAGTTCTCATATTCTTAATAACTTAAAGGGTGAGTTTTAAGTTATCCGCCAAGAAATTATAGGGAGATTAAGGGCTTTATATCAAAGTTAACCAATTAATTACACCCGCCTCGAACATAGGCCGCATAAATATTGACTTAAAGAGTGGAAAAAGTGAGAAAACTTTATAATATTGCAAAAATTTTGGGGTTATCCGGGTATGAGTGCGCATCAATCTTTATAATCTCTTCTCTACTTATATGGAGGGATGCAAAAATTTTCTTTAAAAACAGATTTGTTTGCTTTTCTTTATTTTTCTTTGAGAGTAAATTGAATAGAGCCTTCGGCTTAGCATTACCTTATGCGCATATACGATATTCTGTACTTAAGCAAAACCGGTGGTACTAAAGTAAGATGTCTGCAATGTGATTGACCACGTACACAGTAAGGGGAAAACAGTTAGGAGAACTGTCTCGGAATTACAGGGTTTGTCTCTCCAACTAGATCCAGGGTGCTCGCTTGTGTCGAAGGTAATAAAGGGAATAGGCACTTGACTGGTACGATTGCTTTTTTCTTATCTCCTCGAGTTCGTCTCGAGAGTCCAGGGTCATTCCACTTTCTTTGTTTCGCGCCAATCTTGGAGACCCTCCCAAATCTGGCGCTAACAATTAAATTAAGTCGCAGATTGATCAAATACTACCACCGCATGGATTGCTTTGCCACCCCTGGATTTATTTACTACGGGGCGAATTTATATTAACTTAAATGATTTGGAAATGACCATTCAAACGCACTGATTTATACACGAAAAACGCATCCAACTATAATATATACATTACTGACAAAACAATTAGAAACACCTAGCATACTATCGATAACAATTAACTGTTATAAATAATTTCTTTATTTCTTATTTTCAATGCTATAACATTACTACTCAACAATACAACATAATGTGTACTCAAATGTATTGTAATACAAATGTAAGAAAAAGAGTTCAGAGAGTCATTCTCAATAGCTGCTATTCAATGGGGATATGAATGTGCACTTTATTTATGTTTTGGGACCAAATAGGTCAATTATTTTGGTCAAATTTCTGCCTCAGAGTAAGAGAGTTCTTCGAGGAGGGCATAAAGAAGCAAGTGGCACTCACCAGATACATTGAACGGAATGGCGATAATGTTGAAAAATAGTTAACAAGCGTATCAACAATATATTTTTTTCAAATACAATTTTTCTAAAAAAATATATAAAAATCTAGTACACTTACTTTCAGGATATACCTCGTAATATGTTAAGGGCGCGAGAAGAATTAGCATCCGGTAGATACGAACCCATGATGATTGACTTATGAATCCAACTCCTAAATGTGTATTCACATACAAAGTGCTTATGTACCATCCTATTAATTAGTTCAACGGTACTGGTAGAATCATGAAATGTAATATTGGTAGCCCAAGATGAACAACTTCCCTGGAAATTCGAATTGAGCAAAACTCAGTAGGGGAGAGGTAAAAGCCTCAATTTCCAAGAATCCAATTCCATTTGTCGCATAAGTAATAGTACGGGGGAAATATGAGATTATAAATAAATAAATAAATAATCTAAAAGTCTTAAAAAAAATACATTAATACCAAAACACAGCCCCGTCACGAACATAAGGATAATCCACAACAGCTTTTAATACATTTTTTATATACAACTTAGGCCTTTTCCAAAGGAAATTGAATGATCTCATGAGACATTATTATAAATCTCACTTTAATTAATTCTGCCAAAAAAGTGCAAAATTCGCATATATATGTACCATAAAAGCGAAATGTCGATTTGAAGATTTATATTTTTAAAAGGACAAAACATCCAAATAAAATGCAATTGAAATTTTCTCGATAATAAATTCAAGCGGCAAAATGTCTCTTTTCCATCTTTTTCTAAATTAAGTCTTAATAATCCAAACAAATATTGAGCATCTTTTTGCGTTTAGTGAACAATTGACGAGAAAATATGTATCAAACGTAGTAAAATAAAATATGGGTATTGATTACCATTTTCATCGGCTAAATTGATGCTAACTTAACCCAAATTTCTTTGACTTTTGTTAGTTTTATCGCCAAATTATGAAAGTATTCGAGGACTAAGCTTGCGAATTGGCTTGGACTTAAAATTCTTAAATTGTTTACTGGATATAATTAATGCGTCTTCCAAATATTTATTTTTTAGAGATGATTTCTGATTGTCTTTTACGCATGATTTAATTAAGAAACGATTTTGAATAAGTACTATCTTTAGGTACGATCTACGAGGCGAAATTATTTTTGGTGGCCCTGCCCAACAATAATCTTTAATCGGTATTTTATTTTTATTTTATTTTATTTTATTTGGAATATCAACAGCTGTTAACATAAAATAGAAAAATACAATAAACAACTTAGAGCTAATTAAAGATATTCGCCAATAAATAATGCATTTCAATAGAGTGCTTAATAAGCACTGATGTTCGATAATAACAGCATCAAGTTAGAATATACAATAAATCTTTTTATATAACTCCAAATCTATACAAAAAATAATGCACTAAGGAATAATAAAATGCAAAACAAACAGTTGCAAGAAAATTAAGAATAATTTTTCGCAATCGCTCCGCATACTTTCTGTATAAACGTCAATTATATGAATGATGTGGTATATAAAAAATGATATTTTTAGCTGAGGGAGAAAGCTTTATTGCCGATTCAGTGGAAAAGTTTCGATTCCAGAAAAACACGTCATAAATTATGCAAACGATTCGAATATCCCACTTTCCGAATAGTTTATAAGGCCTTTGGAGGTAAGCCTCGGAACAAATAGTCTAAGCACGCCTAAAGCTTTATACATATTTCATAATGTATATAATTTAATACAAATTTAACGTATTTTTACTTAGAAAGTAACCGGAAATTTCATTAGATATTTACTGCTTTTTAAGTTTGATTGGAATTAATTCACAGAATACTTCGAAGGTGACTCCTGCGAGAAATGAATGTTCTCATATATCAAACAATACATTCTTCAGTCTAGCACTTTTATGCGATCATCCAACATTGAAATTCGCAGAATGCTTCTAGACTTTATGTAGAGCTTTTATGATCCAACATACGCTTTTTTATAATTGAATTAAGCTAAGGCAAAGAGTATATTCGGATTATATTACTACAATGTTGAATATCTGGCAAAATATGACATCGTATCTGGTCAGATTACCAAGTACTATAAAATAAAAATATATGAAAACCATTAGTTTATTAGCCACTAATTAATTTATGATGATTCATAGATTATATTTATAGTTACTGTAAATTTATTTATTAAAAATTTATTTAAATAAGCAATATGTACTGATAAAAATAAATTTGCAATAGTTTATTGAACATCATTTTTTTACCGGTCAATCAAGTCATAATCGAAACCCTATCGTTTGATCCTAATTGAACGAAGTGATACAAAGTCAAGATTTTGAGTTATCTTTTTATTTACATAGTTCAATTTCAACATCACCACGAATATGAAGAAACATCTACTTCGTTATCCACAAATATTTTTTTGAAATCACATTTGGCATCGTAAAATATGCTATGATTAAAATTGGACCAAGGCAAAATAACCACATGGGATAACAAATATGATTAAAATCTACATTGATATTTGATGAAATAGATATAACTAAAATACTAAATTTACTTTTTATTAAGCCATTTTTTGTATCATTGTAATCAATTAATGTCGAGATACTGTCAATTGAATGCCTTCAATATTCTACCTTTGTATTAGAATTCTATGGTTCTTTTTTGACTATGGAAAGATGACGATTGAAGCTTCCAAAATGATCGTTTTGAAAAAATGTTAACAATTTATATCAGTGGTTCTTAAACTTATATAGTCGGAGGATACCCTCTTGAATTTTTTTTTTGCGGATCCCATCCTAACCCTTGTGACTTAATTTTTCAAACAAACACACCTTTCTTGGTTAAATATTGATCAAAATAGATCATCTTACAATATTTTCTTTTAAAAAAATCCTCGAAAATATCTTGTTCAAGTATAGATAAATGTTTTTTATATATTTCGGACCCCCGGCAATGACTTTGTGGATCTCAGTTTAAGAACCTTTAATCTCGATGATCATGAAATACAAATTTGAAAGCTGAACTTAGATTTGGAAAAACTTCAACTTTTGATAATGTCACAGAACAAACAACATAATTACAATAACATAATTGAGCGGTCGAGCTAGTAACTAAATCGTCATGGGGTGTAGCTGGCGACCACATTTAAAAAAAAAACTATATTTGCTATTAAAAACTATGTCAAAATAGTTTAAATGGTTTCATAAAATTCATTTAAAAAAATACACATATTTTGAACATTTTATATCAAAACCGAGATACATAATGAAGAACATACATATGTACATCGACACTTTTTTATGTTTCATATGAAATATTTTATTTATATTGCCAAGGCTGTCTAATGTGTATAACAACATTATATCTTGGTAATATTCCCATTTTTTTTTTCTTGGAAAAATATATTTTCATGAAACCATGTAGCGAAAACACAATGATTCTTACATTGAATCACACATGTTATCTCAGATAAATATTGCCGAGCTATTTTCCTCAAATGAAAACCTCTCAGAAAGGATACCCCAAAGTAACATTTTCGAGTGAGTTTCGTTGGTCCTTTCTAGTCAATTAATTACGCCTTCTTTAACTTCTTCCTTCCTTTATATTCGAAACCGAGCCCATGACTGGCAAAGAAAAGGGCGTATTGTTTACGTTGGTAGGCGCCTCCGCAGATTTATTAGACAAACATTTTTATACAAATATGGCACAGGAAACGCCTTTTACACATTTTATATGTGCACAACGAATCCTTGCATGTTTGTGTGCTCTCATATAAGTAGTTGTATATTTATGAGATCGCTTTGATATAATAAATTCACTTAAGGGTCGATAACGCAATGTAACGCTACAAAAGCTTGATATAATAGATAAAATAAAAGAGGGTAGACTTCCCCAACAATGCGGCTGTAAATTACAGCCTTAAGTTGAGGACATTAAGGAAACACTGTAATGGAAGTTTAATACGAAAAAAGTGAAATAAAAGTCTTTTTATTTATACATTTCCCCCGAAAACTCCAAAAAACGCTAGACGCTTTATTTATTCCACTAAACTGAAAATAAATATCCTTATGCATAAGCAGGTGGATACGCCTACAAATATTTAAAAGCATCCACAAGTCTTAATTAAAGCCTCTTCTGCTCCTTGTTCAATCCAAAAAAATGACTTGAGGTAAAAAAAAACTAAACTTAGAAACTATTACAAGTAGGATTTTTTCGCCCACCAACTTTTGAGTGTGATGAAACTCGAGTAGAAACACTCTAATTCACTTACTTTGTTTCTTTTTTATCTTCTCCCAGAAAAAGATCTACATTTTCAATTCTCGAAATGAGGTCACAAAAAGTTCGGAGCACATCAATGCTTAAAGTTTCCCGTTTGCTCCTTTGATCTCCGGCTTTTTATTTATTTGACGATTTCCTACCTAAGGTCTTTAAATAAATCATCGGCTTAATTAAATTCCAGGCGAATCCCTTAATATCAAGATCGTATTATTCAATCACAATATAATAATATATAATATACTTTCGTCAATAACATTAGAATTATTCTTTAAAAATAGGTGTCATAATACCAAATTGTCATCAAAAGAAGAAAATGGCACAAATTTCAATGGTTATCGACATTGTGTAATATGAGTATATACAAGAAATGTATATCTTTCCAATGTACAACACCAATAATAATAATTTTTAATTGAACAATATAAATAGTATCTTAAAAGCTACATTCCCATTGATAATATTTAAATTACAATAAAGAATTATTTTACCACTTAAAATTGCATAAATACAGAATATTTTGTAAGGCATACTAATATGTGAAAATTTGTATGTGACTCAAAAAGAAATGCATATGCTGAAAAAGCATAAATACGAAAAGGGAATTTATTAAAGCATTCATCTTGAATATATTTATAGCTATTTAGTTTAATATTCCATTACCATGGATTGTGAAAATAGTCGAAAGATAGCATTTAACACGTAATACATTTAAACTTGGGGATGTTGTAAGGTGGCATAGATTTAGTATGTAAGAGAAAACCTGTAGATAGTCCCATAATTTAGTGCTAGGACTCGTAACCCAAACACTTTAAATTCAAATCTAGGAAATCTATATCAAAATGGTAAGCAATGACACCATAAAAATGATTAATATTATGGCGAAATGAATGAATATTATAAAAAAATTATATATTGTTTATACGAGTAAATTATCAGTGGTCTCATTTTAATGTGCATGGATTATTAAAATTGCATGATTAAAAGCTCGTCAGATATCCTATCAATAGATAAATAATAATTTATTTATAAGGCCCAACTAAAAAGCTCGAATTTGAATGCTTGTAAAAAAGAAAGCCTAATGAATATTTGAATTGGCAAGCTTTGCGTTCAAACAAAAAAAGCCGGTCGTGTAAAAGCTTTGCTCTCGTGGATTTTCTTCACAAACGCCAAAAAGATAGAGAAGAATACAAGGGAAGAATGAAATAATGAAATTTTCTCTAAAGCCAGTTGGGTACAAAGTGTAATTTTCGTTGGGAGCAACGTGTCCCCAATAACGAAATGGAATTAGAATTAATTGCAGGAGACTTTCCCCACAATAAAATGTGAAGACAGTTTCGTTCAAACCAAAACAAATATTTTATAGGACTCAATAAACAAGTTAACTCACTCAAACTTATCGCATTTGACTTATAAAGAACCCTGCTCATTTTTTGCTTTAAATATGTCATATATACTCGGTCTTCGTGTAATACGGTTTTATGATTTTATGAAAATATCAAGCAATTTAAATCTGTATTAAACGAGGTTCAAAGTTCTATTGGATCAAAGTACGAGTAATTATAAGGTTCCAAAACACATAAAAGTTGTATTACAAATACATTGTTTTCTTCAATAAACCATACTGAAAACATCGATCATTCATCCTCACTAGCACTTACAGCCCGTCCCGTCATTCGTCTCATTTTCAAGATGACTTGTATATTTTTATTACTGCTGAACTATTCAACATTTTGGAATTATTTTAGTGTAAAAATCTTTATATATTTAATGATAAAGGGCTAAGAACGTTTGTAATTACAATAACAAAGAACATTTTTCGAATACGTAAAAACTTATCACAAAATACGTGCTGCACAAACTCGATAAATTACCTCAATTCTTAGAATTCAATAATATGTTTATATGCGATTATAGTTAAAATAAAAAGTGTATACACGATTTGAAAATCGCTCAATTGTACATGGCTTTTTATAGAATGATTTCAAAAGGCTTTGACAAAATTCTATTTGCGAAATGAACAAACAATATCTATCCTATATCCAAAAGTATAAACCATCGTTTTTTTAGACTTATTACTATCATTTTTGTATTATTTATTTCAAACTTTCGTGAAATATACTATTTATCTAATTAACCCTAGTTAATTAAATGTGCTGGATTACGTGGTATACTTAGCCCAAATACAGCGGAAATCTGAGTATTAATTTACCAAAACGTAAGTTATATTATTACATATCATTCTTGATATGACTTTAATGGCCATATAACTAAAAATTTCTTTAAATCCTTTGAGAGTAATTTACCACATCTTATTTCAAATCATTAAATTTAATGTTATCGCATACATAGTGTTAATAATTACCTCCATTTTTACTAATTTGATTTTAAAAACAACATTTAGGCTTTCTTTGTCTTGCTTATAACAAACATCCAATGAATTTCATGATGATTATACTTCTACTCTTTGTACTTGTCTTCGTATTTCTGAGTCAAAATGTCTACTTAAATGGCTTATAAGTTATTGTATAAAAATGTGTACGTGTTTGATAAGCTGTGATTTTCCTATCTCCAAAAAGAGTCATAAAAATTAAACCCACCCTATATAAATAACCACATATCCCGTGATAGTTTAATAGGATCGAGATGTATTGCCCAGAGATTTTCCCCTTGCGTAGTACACAAAATGAACTATCAAAGTTGGTTCCATGTCGTAAAAAACTTAACTTGTTATTAGTTAGTAATAAAAAGAGGGTAGACGTGAGTGTTGCGTGTCGATGGATTAATGTGATAAAAAGAAGTATTCAACCTCCAGCCCCAATGGGAGGCTTTGCTCGCCCTTAATAAGCCGAGGGAAATCGCGTTGACAATTTAATGCAGCGAAAGTAAAATAACATCATTAGGCTACATTTGAATTCGTTATTTCCTTCGGTGATCTTTTAGGGACGACTTTCCCCTCGCATGGGATGCATTCCGGGATCCTTTGGAGCTTCTGACCCTTGAATTCCTAAAGGACAAATTTTGCGCCAATATTCAATTTGCGTATGCAAATTTCGACACTACAAAGTACACTGCTGTAAAAATAATTTGTATTATATGCATGGTGTTGATTTTTTAAGTCCTAAACGGAATTAAATTTTTGAATCGCTGTGTAATTTTTAGATGAAACGAGCTGGGCTTTAGTAGGGGAGGTGGTGAGTGAGGGATATATTTTATGACACCCTTGAGACCTTCAGAAATACGTTTTATCTACGAGTTAATAAAAAAAATGCATACTGGAACATCGGCAATATTGTAAATTTTCTATATAAAATTCTCAGCTTTTCATCATTTGTGAGACATGTACAATGGAAATCATTTTTAAAGTAAGCACAACTCATTTTAAGCATCCATGTTCAATTCTTTTACAAAAAAATTCAATGCGAAAAGTCTTAAGTCTTGGACAATACTATTTATGATTATATTTTGATACATGTTTAACATTGGATTAAAAAATATATAAACATAATTAAATTCATATTAGCGAAATGTATTGTTTCAATATGGATTTTGCAGATTAAAATAATTCCAGCGAAATCAGAATCTTATGCATTTTCTGTTAAGGAATTAAGCACAAAAATACAAAATTCATTACACTAATTGATATTTCAAAGATTCGGATTAGATTTTTTTACATGTCCTTTTAAAAATCACTGCCTTCTAGTATATCAATTGTCCTATAATACCCGTTTTTAAACCAAACCAATAGTAACTTTGCAGAATTTGTAAACTTTGCAAAAGTAACTTATATAATATCTTATCCTATATATATAGAATACAATGAGAAACCACCATATAGGACATAAACGTACTTTAATCGTTATTTAATATCCTGAGTCAATTAACGTTATGTCGATCCTCAAAAAAATAAGCAATAGTCTGATGGAGCAACATTGTTTGGGACACATCAAAAATTCCCTGCCTTTACGATAATAGCAAACTATAAGAGATATGTGAATAAGTCTCAGAGGCAATACCTTAAATCCATCCCACGGCAGAAAAGCGGCTAATATGAATTTCAAAACGCCTGGAGTCAAATAGAAAAGGAATGTTTTATTCTCAAGCAGTTAGTTCCTGACTCGGCTTATATGGCGCCATAAATACTGAACGAAGCCTTCCAACCCGACGAAAACTCCATATATTTGATCTAATAAAATTGCTATATGATGGGCAAACTACCATCCTCCTAAATATATCCTTCCCAGTAATGAAATCTGAATACTATTCCCCGATAACAATATTTTTATTGCGCCGGGTGAATGCCGAAATTGGGTCCGTTCGAACGGAAACGAAAAACATCCCCCGGTACATTTTATTACATATTAAAAACCTCAACAGGACGCTATCCTCCAATTTCGTATGGCTTCCATAGCAAATTAAATTACAAAAACAACCAGGGGGGGAGCATTATTTATAAATGCCACATTGTGACGGTAAACGGCGATCAATTACGACTGGAACTCATCTCAGTTTCGGAAATTTTTCGAGCGACCTTTTCGCACAAAAGAAAGGTCCTTCGGCTGAAATGGGTCCCTTTGAAGATATCCTCTCGAACCGACGGGCCCTACATCCCCTTATACCGGTGCTGTAAAGCGTATTCAAAGCAATAAACGAGAAGTTATGATCGCAGAATTTTTCAAGCAAAGTTCGTCGGGTATAATATAATGGCGGGCAACAAACGACACTAATAGAGAGCCTCTGGAGGAAAAACAGTCGAGAGTTTTCCGAGCGCCCGCTTTTCCTCGACGCCCCAACCTGAAGGATAAATATTCTTCGTGTGGTTCAAAAATCTCACAGCTCGAGATTTCATTACGAACTACTTATTTTTTCGTTTGTACCGTCATAACGATTTATTTTTATTGCTCTTTATGGCGTTGTTTATGTGGGAAAACCGAATATTTATCTTGGTGTTTGCTATGAACATACATTATTTTTGTATACACGCAGTTACTATATATATAAAAAAAAATAACTGACTTCCCAATACATATATATCAAGTCAGTCCAAAAGTTCGTGCGTATATTTGAGAAATTTTTAAATAATGTCAATAAAACACAATTTAACATTAAATTTCGAACTTATCGAAATTTGTCATCGCTTGACTAATGTTTGATTCAGTTTGTCTTCAAACTGAAACGAAACCGATAATGAGGTTAAACCGTAATTTTCGCCGGAATGAAAACCGTAACCGAACCAATCCAATATAAACGTTTGAAACTAAACCGGAACGAAAACTGAAATTAAAAACATAACGGTTCGAAGTCCTCCTATAAAATCTAAAGAACGTGTAAGACGTCATATGTTTTTATTTTCAAAAATAAATCTACTATACTATGACTACTATAGCAAAATGGAATTTGGAATAGAGCAACGGTGCTAAACAATAAAACGCTATCAATGTTTTTCTTCAAAACGATAAATCAATAATGATTCACACAAAGAACCTATGTTTTAAGGGATGAAATTGTAACAGCAAGTAAATTATGAAAATCATAATAACGAATTAGTATGAATCCCAATATAACCTAAAAATATCAATTCAACTCAGTCAGGCTAAATGCAACGACCTCTCACTGTCCGGTTGCATGCTCTGTTCTCCGGGCTATCAATACGTTATACAAATAACTTTGATTTGTTAAGTAATATTAGAGCCGGTGTCCCGTTGGAATAAAATCCTTCAAAATGAGATTTGTTCATATATTCCCGTCAAAAACAACTGATGGTTCATATTAAAAAGAATTATACATCCTCGAGAGCCTCCTGCTATCTTGTTTTCTTATTCTTCCTCGTGGGTGATTGTTTCGGTACGAGATGAGCCTCATTTGCCTACGACATTGTCTTTGTATTACAAAATAATACGGGACAACATTTTTATGACTTGTTTACTCCTGTAGGTCATAAAAAATATATGAGAAATTCCTCACACCCATTTCATATTGTATTTAATTCCGCCGCCGAAGAAATACACTTTTATGCAGTCATCCATACGCCCCGCTCCTGGAAAACCTTTTCTGGAATGGCTTTTCCGAGAATCGGAGAAAGAGGAATTTATTATTTTACAAACTGTCATACTAAAATTCTGTTCTATCTCTGCGATGAGATGGGATATAAAGATCTATTCATAGTGGCGTTCGATGAAGTATCGCTATTTTACAGCATATTTATATCTCTTTGTTTCAGCGATATATTGATATCTTACAAGCACAATATTTTTATAATATTAATAAGATCTGATTTTATGACGTGAACGGACATGATTCATATTAAAAATAAGATCGCCCTTTTAGAACAGCATGAATAAATCAGTAAAATGGGGGATAAAGGGTAAATCTTCAAGGATACGAAAAAGGGGGTGCTTAAAAGTTTAATAATGTAATTGATTGGCATTCACAATATATTTCAGCGAAACGTTTTTTTTTTAAATATTTCATACGTTATAATAAAAAAAAACTATGTACAATAAAACCCCGTTTAACGCGGAAAAATTCCGATAAGATACGACACAAACGAAACAAAGTTAAATGATGTCATCTTAACGCGATCTTTATTGAATATAAATATATTTTTTAAAGTTTGACAAAGTATAGTAGTGGGAGTGGGGAGAGCCACGTATGTCGATGGACGAGCGATGACATTTTTCACCATGGAAGTCCTAAGTCCTGAACAGATGATTTGCAAGAAAAAAATTAAATATATTTTTATTTTATAAAATATTATGTATAGTATAGACTATAATTAGGAAGAAATATTAAAAAATAAAAAAATAGTGAGCGATTGAAAAAAAAATTGTGTTTTTATCAACTTTTTTGTAGTTTCTTGTTTATTAAAGAAAAACGGTTGAATATTTTTTAATAATTCTAGTCTATTCGATGAAGACGTTTATTATACACGCGCCTGCTAAATTTCATAAAGAATACTCATTTAAGACGTGTAGGAGCACTTCCATGAACTTGGAAAAAGTAGTTTCGAGAAAAACGCGTTTAAAGTCTCTCCTCTCCTCAGCTTTGCGAAGAGCAGTTTCTCCTCGTCGGGCTATAACTTGCGAGGATATCGACTTGAAATTTACTCGAACAAATGCGTTGGCTTAAAACATTATTAATCTTTCGTTTCTGATTTTTTTAAATTGCAGTAACATTTAACATATGAGCAAAATATTCGATAAACCAATTCTGGAAAATTTCATAGTGATCCAACATTCCAATAATACCGCGTAATACTAAAACAGCGTTAGACAGAGCAGCGTTAAGCGGAGTCATACTGTAATACGTTAATGTACCATTTATCCCTTGTACATTAACATTAATCCAATTTACCCGACAACCAAATGACATTTGAATTTTAAAACAATTACCATCAAATCTAATAATATATCAAGTTTCTAGGATTCATATAAATATATACGGGATATACATGAGGAACAGACGCGAAATTAAGGCTTCTCAAACACCCTGGACGGATGTGACCCAAATTTAGGTCTGATGTGCGCTTTTCATTCTGACTGATGTTCCGTCGCCGGAGAGCTTATACGGAAGAACGTTATTTAGTGGAGCATCAAACATCTGTAATGTTGCCTTCACACCAAAATACCTTCAGTAAAATGTTCTCTAATATATCCTCCCATTAAGACCTGACACATTCCTAGAGCGCCACATCCTCCATAAACAACGTACACTTATATTAGTTTCGGAACATGCCCCCTCACTTCTTGGTGGGCATTAATTTTTTAAGGGTCGCAAAATCCTACTATGGGCCCTTTGAGGATTATTATGTAATACTACCATAATTTTGTTAACCACAAATAATCTGTTCCATTTTATTTCAGCATTAGCGTTGATATTTTAAAAATGTTCCAAATACTATTTATAATACTGAATGATCTATAAACTTATGATAATGTCCCTTTTATTTTAAAATTAATAATTGATAATTTACCATTATGTGTAAACTAAATTTTAATCATGCATTTTATTCATCGTAAATAATATAATACTTTTATACTGGGCCACATAACGAAATAAAAATATTTATTGTTCTTTTAAAATTAATATAAATATTTTCCTGTAATATAAAATATTTTTAATAAAAACAAGCAATCAAATATCATGCAGTATATTTTAAAAAGCGAAACAATGATTATTTTATTTTCAATCGTTCTCCATACATGGTCGAATAAAACAGCGTTACGGCCAAGTAGCGGAATACTTCGTTCGCATGATATGACATTTCTCGGGCGTCGGTGTCGGTAATATCGGACATTTCTACTAGCTGCTCAAAATGGTATTTATTTTAATTCACAAGTCTTTTCGCGTGTATTACATTATAAATAACGCATTTTTCTATGGATGAGCCATTAAAAATGCTGCTATGCCGACTTACATGCTGGAATATTGACCGCCTATGACCGGTATAGGTTAAACCCATTCAAAGTAGCAAATATCATTATCCATAACTATAATCCTCATTGCCCTGTTTATATGCAAAAAAAAATACAAATACCGGAATATGGATGATATTCCAACTGCATTAATAACAATCATCTGTATTACTTGCAATTTACACCAATAGAAATAATTAAACATGGCAGCAATGTCGTACTAAATAAAACTTCTTATTAGATTAATATCTGTTTATCACAAATTAGCAACTTGTACATCAAAAAAAATTACAATACTTGACTCAGATTTCAACTTTACTATTGTCAATGCCATCACACTTTGTATACAATCAATCTTCATTTTGTTTTTAGTCAATTCTCGCTTATAACGGAGGCGCCATTGTGGCAATGACGGGGAAGGATTGCGTGGCTATTGCTACAGACAAAAGATTTGGTGTTCAAGCTCAAACCATTTCTACTAACTTTGAGAAAACATTTCAAATGGGACGTCATTTGTTTGTTGGCTTACCAGGTTTAGCCACCGATACTCAAACTGTCTATCAAAAGTTGCGTTACAGGTATAAAAAAAAGCATGAAATTATAAATAAATAATATATATTTGCATTTTATATCAACTAATTTTGTCAATTCTTAGGTTAAATCTCCACGAATTAAGAGAAGGCAGATCGATCACACCTAAAGTATTTAGCTCAATGGTATCAAATTTACTGTATTCCGCTAGATTCGGTCCATTCTTTGTTGAACCGGTCATTGCTGGATTAGATCCTGAAACTCTTAAGCCTTATGTTTGCAACATGGATTTGGTAAATTTTAATTTGTTATGTATACTTTGGGTACAATATATAGAATTTATAAAACATCTTAATATTTCATTTCAGATCGGTTGTCCTAATGAGCCTGGTGACTTTGTAGTTGGTGGAACATGTTCAGAACAATTGTATGGTATGTGTGAAGCGACTTGGGAAGAAAATCTGAATCCCGATGAATTATTCGAAGTTATCTCTCAGGTTAATATCTCAACTTACATTTATAGTTATTTTGATATCCATATGCACAATAAAAAGATGTAAAATGTTTATTATTACAGGCATTGATGAATGCTTGCGACAGGGATGCCATTTCAGGTTGGGGTGCAGTAGTTTACATAATTGAAAAGGACAAGATTACAACTAAGCATATAAAGACAAGAATGGATTAAATGCTTTTATATTATTCTCATTTTTTTACCTTTAAAAGTATTTAAGTATATAATTTTGTCATACTTCACTTGCTCTAAATAAAGCATTATTTCAATAAATACACATTGTATTCCTTGTAAAATTATCACATAGGCTTTAAACCACATGTACAGGGTGTAACAAGGAAACTTCCTTATTTGAAACGGGTAGAGCTTCAGGACGCACGTTTCAAATACACTGTATATATGATAGCAGAAAAATATATAATTGGTTTATAAAAGTGATCCATATAGGAAGGGGATGGAGGGGACGAAAATGTGGCTGGTTCTACATCATTATTTTTACACCAAGATAAAGATCACTCAGAGAAGTCAACAGGAAGACCAAACTAAAATTCAAACTGACTGGCTGAAATTTTAACTCAAACTGACCTACTGTAGCTATCTGCACCACTTTTATACCCTACCTTTTTTAATATTAACCAGATTGTTCTCGAAGTTTGACATCTGTTCTGAAATTGCACAACGCTCTTATTAATGTTATCCTCAAAGCGCCAATATATCGGCGCACCTATGATGTGCTAAAAGGAATTCTGCGCCGATATTTTGGCACGCATTTTGATCATTTATAAAATATACTCCGACCCGGGAAAAAAATGGCTGAGGTTAAAAGGGTTAAACACTAATAACCTAACGCACAGAAACTATTCATATTAGTGCATTTTAAAATCATCTATGAACCAATGGCGATCGTTGATTTCAATCCTCATTACTTTCACAATCTATGATATATCGTTGTTTAGCATCAAGAAGGTTTATAAAAATTTTAACTTACGGGACGTTTCTACCTCGTTGGTTCAAAAAGTCTTTTTTTTTTCTTCATGTATCAGAAAGAGCCAACATTTAAGAATACATTCAGTAAATTTCATGTCGATATAAATAAAATTCGCAATGTTATAGGCTGACAAAGAAAAACTGGAGATAGTATGAAATTCAGAGCGCTTACATGAGTTAGCGCGATGCTATAAGCCGTAACAAATGCAGGCTAGGATTGCGTCAAACATGAACAATCACTTGCAAATGAGCTTCAGAAACTCCTCGTCAGATATTCAGATCTGTCGTCAAGACAATGTGCTGCAACGTTGTTTAGGCGGACATACGCAAAATAATAACACAAGTTTCAACGATGCCCTCTGGCGCTTGGCTTCAAAATTATTATTTTTTTTTGAAAAAATCTATCAAACTGGCAAACTTTTATAGCCGCATATATTTTCAACGAAGGTATCACCTTCCTGCTGCATATCATGAAAATTATGGGCATCATAATTGACTGCAAGCAAAAATAATTGCCAACAAAAAGGATATGGTGCGCGTGAAAAACCCTGATGCTGCACATTCCGCAGCATCAAGAGGCAATATTGGCCTAAAGACTGAAGAGGTCAGCTTAAGAAGACTTTTCTGAAGAGACAGAAGATATCCTTTATGCTTTCTGGTGTAGCAGATTAGGTGTAACTTTTTATTTTATTCGCATATAAACTTCGGTTTAACTTTAAACGCGTTTTTCTCGAAACTACATTTTTTAAGCTCATGGAAGTGCTACCACACGCCCTAGATGAGAATTCTTTATGAAATTTAGCAGGCACGTGTACAATATAGACAAAGGTGTTAAAAAATCGATCACTTTTAAGCCCAACAAGGTAAAAACGTCCCTTAATAATAATGAGATATTTCAAATCCATTTTTAAATACATTTTATAGTTTAATTTGGTTTAAAATACAAAATTTCAAGACTCAAATCAATATTAAAAGAAAAATTGCTTTCTTCTCTGATTCAATAAGCACCTTGAGTTAAGCACTTAAGCACCAATCTGATTCAATAAGCATATAAATTTTATGATTAACACTTTACAGTTCGGATGTTCCACACTAAACTTCGCCCCCAAAGTCCGGGCGATTTTACAACTCTTGAAACTGTTCTTCTTTCGTAAAATTTATATAATTCTTAAACCAGCTAATAGATTGAAACAAAATTTCAGTGGTGCCTACAAGAGTTTAGTACATCTTACTTACTTTACTTTAATTGGCTCTTTCAGCCCCATAAGAGAGCCCCATAAGAGAGCCCCGGCCACCGACAACGCTTGCCACCATTTTCGTTTGTTCTGGGACTCCTCACTCCAATTTCCCAGACGTGTGAAGTCTTTATTGACTTGATCAGCCCAGCGTAGCCAAGGTCGGGTCCAATGGACGACATTTACATATATTTTATACGATCAAAATATTGACACATGTGTGATCTATCATCGTTAAAAAGAAATTTGAATCTATATCAAGTCCGATCACACCTGAACAACTATTTTTCAAGCTTAAGTTATGTCATTCTCATCACATGTTAACGCGGGCATGGATTTAAATGTTAGGATTCCATCACTCATAAACGCAGACAAAGACTGTAAAGAGTTAAGGTTATTTGAGAAATTATAACAAATTGCATACATTCTTTCATTTATTCTATATAAAAACTAATAAACTTTAACAGTATGTTCATAAATACTTAAAAATAATTTATGGATAGTAAGTTTTTCTCCATTTCCTTTTATCGAAGTATCCACCCACTCGAAGACATCTCGGAATATACTCCGGCAAGTGCTCATCCAACCTTCTATTATAAGGATTGATTCCCAGTTCAAATGGTCTTCGTTTCGGTTCCGTAAATCTCGTTTGAAACTTAATTTTATATATTTTCTCCCACCAATATGTCTCATATGGCAAGACATCTGTTGGTCTATTGGCTACTAAATGTTTGTACCTGTTCTCCAACCACACTCGTTTCTCATCTTCTTCAATATCAGCGATAAATTTAATATCATCACCCAAATAAGGCTTCATGTTGACACCTTCTCTCTCCTTTGGAGTATTTAAGTAGAATTGAATAAGCATTTTCAATACATCTTTATTAAAACCTACTATCTTTCCATTATCATCAATACCTTCGAATAATTTCAAAGGTTCTGTACAGAAGCAAATGTTGCGTTTTTTATTAGTATTAATATTATCATGGTTAAGCAGCAGCGTGTTCATTTGATAAGCATAAAAAGACCAATGCTGACCATCTGATATAATGGTTTGTGTAGTTAAAGGATATGTGATATCATTGAACATCGTAAATCCTTGATAAAAAGCTTGAGCATGTAACCACCCATAACTAGCCAACAAACCCTGACTATGTAAAATTTCAGACTTTTCTTCTTCACCGTATCTTGTATAAGGATGATCCATAAAATAATCCCTTGCAAGATAAGACAATAAACCAAATTCATGTGTGTCACCAGGCCAGAAACCTAAAATAATGAAAATTGAATTATATTATGATAGTCAAGTGCACAATACATCTTATAACTAGAGAACAATCTACAGATGAATATTATGTGTGCATAAAAAAATGAATCAAACACAACTTCCGATTATTAATTTCACCAAATAGACATTGTTTCCATTCTAATCAAAACACGTAAGTTCTTATAGCTTATAATGTTATTATTTTATTTACCTGGAATATTAATTCCATGTCTGCGTTCTGCAAAATATCCAACAGTTCTAGGATCAAATTTATAGAATGGAACTTCTTGACTAACATCATCCACATCATCGTAAGGTGCAAACGGCTCCAAAGGTAAATTGCTTCGCAGAGTTAATACTGGATCACCTATAAATAATCACATTAATTATATTGTTTTCATTTACATTATTTACTATTAATCAACTGTAACGTAGGGAGCCACTGAGCACCCCTGCGTTCCTTTTGTAGATGCGGCGAATGCCGCGTTATCCGGATCGCGGAACCCGGATCCAAAGGTCACTCAAAACGTTAAGCATATCTAGATTACACACATTTTTACTAAAAGTATAACCCTTTGCGGATGTATTAAATTTGGACATGAGTGTCATACTGGTCGGTATTAATTTCCATTGAAAGAGCAGTGATAAATAACATGCAAGATTATGAAGGATAAATAAGATGTATCAATTCTTTATTGAACATCAGATGTATGTTTAGATAATAATGTGTTTCAATAATATGTTTTTATGTAAAAATTATATTTTATATTTCTCCATTGTGTGGTATCTATGCAGTCATGGTTGTTGAATGTTATATTTCAACGCTAATAATAAAATATCACCTGATTGATAGGCAGCAACAGTATTACCTTTTGTATGGCTAGTTTTTTAATCCTAACTGTTTTATTATTTATTTTTTATTTGTACTAGGTGTGCCAATTAAATAGCAGCTTAGTTTTAGAAGCTCCTGCGCTAATGTTGCCATTCAAATAAAGATCTTCATCGCTACTTTCAAATTTGCAGTAACATTCTTTTTGCCATTTTGAAGAATTATTTTGAAATATCTTAACAAGCGAGAATGCCTAATTAGTGTTAAAAGTGATTTGTAAAACTTTGTGGCTGCACTATGACGATGATGATCATATAAGATAAAAAATGTATTTACCAATATACTGAATTGCTCTATCTACAGGATTATGTGCAAATTCTTTCACAGTTTTTTCTTTTACTTTTCGAGTATGGACTGGTGGATCCATTCCACCAGCGAACCAAAAAGCTTCATGACGTGGTTCAATATCAACCTAAAAATGAAATACTAACATTAATTCTTAATTCAACTACAACTATAAATTACACACAAAACCAAATTAGAGCTTAACAGTTTGTATACGGGTCCGTCTGATGAGTGATAACGCCTGGCGCGGGGACGTCCGTGTCATATTTGTAAAAAACGATTTCAAGGCTATTCAAAAATGATACCGTAAGTCGATAGATCGCTCAGCTTAAATATATTTTTGTGTGAATAGATTTTCACTTAAAATAGCATTAAAAGATGTCTCTAGTCAAATGAAAAGGACTGGGATCACAGTCACCCACAAGTCTCCCGCGCTCAACGAGTGGCGCGCCGAGGACTGTAATCTCCGTCTTCCGCACACAATGTGTTAAATTGAATTTATAAACCCATTTGTTATTTTCAAAGTTCAAATATGACGGTAAATTTTCAACAGTAATTAATAACGGTTTAAACTATCATATTATAATTACCTGAGATTCCATTAAATGCGGAACATTAGAGGAGAGATTGTTTAAAATAATTCGATTTATTTGTTTCATAACAGATTGACTGATCGATCTATTGTCTTGTCTTCTTGCAGAGCGTTCATTTAAATTGGTATATTTGATTTTCCGCCTGAAACCAGAATCTTAGCATATATTCTTGTTTTTAACGAGACTAAGAAAATACGTAGAGAAACTAATCAGAAATTTCTAAATGAAAATACACACCTGATGGCTTGAAATTCAAAGAGCAACGCCTCCTCTATCTGTTCCTTCATTTGCTCGGCATGGTAAGCAGCAGCACTGTCATGGGCTATATATTTTTCGGTGAGGCTTTCCAACCCACAGACCAAGCTTGTGCGCGTGACGTGCTGAATTAATGGCAGCGATTGAAGGGGCGGAGCGTTATTCATCATTATCGATATCCATCCATAAAACTTAGGCATGTTGACTTTGATAATCTTCTCTTCGACAGTCTTCACTTCTCGAACTTGATTGTGCCATAGGTTTCTTTCTCGTTGTTTTTTTGCTAGATATGAGAGATCTAATATTTTAGGATATTGCGGTTCACTAACGTACTCCGGGGCTTCTGCAGGAGCCATCGTGATAGCCCTTCGCGCGCATTTCGCCGCGAAGGGACGTAAACCCCTTCGCCCGACCCGGTATAGCGACATGTCTACTAGGTTATGTTTGATTCTTCCGATTGTACAGTACCAATCTTCTTTAGATAATATATACATAATTTACTTAGGGTTACTTTATACCACTTTTAATTTCAAATTCTTTTATATTTTAAAACAAATATAAATTCAAAGAATATTTAGATAAAATTATAATAACAACTTGAAAAATTATAAATTGCAAAACCAAAGTCGCTTTTAATATTTTCAGCACTTAGATTACTTTTACACTTAAGTAATATTTGAAAACTAATATTAAATTTTTATTTCGATAAACAACTTGTTTTAATTATAATTACTGCTATTATTTTATAATTTATTTTAAGCTCGTATTTTAATAATCTCAAGAAAAATTCATAATTTAATCGCATTTAATATTCTCCTTATATTTTGATATCCATGTTTATAGTATACGCAAATAAATTTGAAAAAGATGCATTTCTTGCATTGCTAATGAATCAGTTATTTATTGCGTCCTGTCGATAGGGGTCATGGTCGTACGCTGATACAATTGTGATGAAAACAGTTTTGTAGCGTGTTGCACGCGATGAGTTCCCGAGGTTCGCGCTCCCGCGTGTCCTACGTCGAGCCTGCAGCAGCTGCTCTTAGTAAGCTTTTCCATTATAAATCTAACTAGGAAAGATGTTACATTATCATATCGATTCAGTGATGACCCATTTTTTATCAAAAATGTCCAAGCCGAAGATAGAAACTATCCCGATTGGCCATTACACCACTCTCACTTTTAAAAAACAAACCAATCGGCACATCAATCTCGCCCGACAGATAAGCCCGCTTAAATCTCCGCAACGCAATTCTAACGGTTCTCTGTTACATGTTCACATCCATAATTACCTGCGTCCTTCGTTCAAATGAAAGTTAACCTTAATTCGAATGTTCGTTAAATAATATTTAATTTTTAAAATTTAATTCAAACACATTTCCATTATTTTTTTCAAAGTACAAAAGTTTTAAGGTTATAATAACTAATCAACTTATTCCGATTTTCAGTATCCATTACAGCTAGCAGCGAACAAATGTTAAAAAGCCATTACCAGCTGTTGAAAGCGAATATGTCAGTCGTTGCCTACATCAACGAAAGTCATAAACTGATGTCTGAGTTGAAATTGGCCAACGCTTGCAGCAAGAAGAATCCAAACGAATTTCTACAAGCCTTACAATAATTCTTAAAGTAGGTAAAACCGAAGAACCTTCAATATACAAATTCACGCTTCAATGTTTTCTCAACTTCAAAAAATAATGACTACCCATTGAACCCTAATTTTTAATAAATATATAAAAACTGAGCTGTCTGCTGTGTTTCTTTTAAAAACACAAAAAACTGTATTTAAAGCAAAATATATCGATATGATAAAAAAATTGGCATATGTAATATTGAAATTATCAAAAACATTTATTGCGTCAAACGTTTATTGATAAATAATATAACAACATTTTTAATAATTTTATTGAATCTTTGAGTAGTGAGTCAATTTTAAAATGGTATAAACGTAGATTCTATATTCATATGTCCACCGCTCACCATCCACAAAAATCCTCTTTCTCTCATAATGACTGCGCAGCGCGAGTCAATCTTATATATCAATAACACTGTTGATAGCACACAATATTCGTTAATTTCTTCGTGTAAACATAAACAATACTCATGTGTGTCTTCACTTTTAGTAACAAAAGAATCCATTTGTTGAAACTTGAAATCGATAAATCGTACTAGTGTATTATGAGACACAAGACACTCTCCATCTGTCTCCGATTCACAATCTCCAAGATCTATGTACAAGAATGCTCTTTCTGTATCATTTAATTTCGTTCGCAGCATATGCGATTCCACTTTAACAGATTAAATTGTATTTGTTAGTGACATCTCAGGATACAGGATACTGAATAACCGAAAGCAAATACTATGCAAGTTGAACATTAAGAAATATTCCGAAGAAATGAAGAAATATTGTGTGCTATCAAAAGTGTTAAGGTTCATTTATTGAGCCTGGTTCATTATCAAGCTTATTACACACTGCGGTGAAGCTGACAGAAAAGTGAATTTACATTAGAGTGTAGCGTGTATGTTCTCCAGTATGAAAGGGTTAACAATAAGTTAGTGTTAATCCAAATGTAGCCTGAAAATTAAAACTGGATAATTCCGTTTAGATGTATTTATTTCCAAAAATATATTCATGAAGTAAACATAATTAATAAATAACTATAAAATATATACAGTTCATACAACCTGATATGGATTTTGTTGTCTGCAAAGATTAGTCCCCATGTTATTATTCATTGTCGAAAACTTTTCCATCATACTATTAATTGAGCTTTGGTTTTACCAAATTTAATCTGTCAGGTTTACATTACATGACACTCACTAAGGACTTTACATATCTCAGCAATACAGTCTGCGAATATTGATAACCCTTGTCGTCTTCGTCGAGTTCAAGATTCAATACATTTTCCCATTGTTCTTCTTCATAGTGTGCTCCTAGAATTAAATGTAAAACATTACACAAATTCATCCAGCAACTTTTCTCTTAATTGGTTATATTTAACACATTGCATGCGGGAGACAGAGATTGCAGTCCTCGGCGCGACATCTTTTAATGCTATTTAAAAGATGTCTCCAGTCAAATTTTTTCACACAAAAATATATTTAAGCTGACCGATCTATCGGCTTGCGGTAACTTTCTTGAATAGCCTTGAAATCATTTTTTACATATATGACACGGACGTCCCCGCGCCAGGCGTTATCACTCATCGAACAGACTCGTATACAAAGTGTTAACAGCACATATCTAATGTGTACAACAAAGTTAAGATTTAATCCCCCAATCCCGTCATTTTTTTTGCTATGTCTTATGTTAACCTTTCCCTTACGATGCTACGTATTTAGTGCGCCATATGACATTCTAAAACACCATATTTATCATATTTCATATCGATATTCGTGCAAGGAGTTAATCAATTTATCTTTTTTTAGATTTGAATTATGTCGTCCCGATCGCCAACATTCGAATGTCGATCGTCCCTCCGAAATAAAACTCCAAAAATGGATTACAAAAATAATCTCGAACACATGTATGTAACAAATAATAACATAACAATGGGATCACCAAAGCGAACGCAGATTTTCGCACAGTGGTATAAGGATTTAATGGACAATGACCGTAATAAACTTGGACTGTATTTGGCCGACAAAGCTGTTCTCAAATGGTTCGGCCGTACGATTCAACAGAAGAAAAACATTACCGGGTTTATCAACGTCGATATGAATTGTTCGAATCATATTTTTTCATCCGTTAGACCTTGTGATCCGATATCTTTGAATACTAATATTGAATCGTCAGCCAGGTAAAATTATTATTTTAAAAATGTTTTTTTCATCATTGCGATACAAAATAATCAGTAATAAAGTACCATTTTATTTAAATAGGAGACGTTTGCAAATGGAAGACGATTCGACGGAAGAACTTGCTACACCTTTATGTAGCGACACACCTACGCGTGTCTTCAACAGCTTTAGTCAGGTGTCATTAAGAAGCCTTTCTAATAAACGACCGAGAAGTAAATCGTCAAGTCCAGAATTAGAGAGTCCTGTAAAAACAAATGCTCTTAAAAGGTTGAAAACCAGAAAACTAGCGATGATGGAAATCAACGCAAATCCAAAGAACGGAAAAACATCGTCATTTGGTAATAAGATGGCATCAGATACTGATAATGACTGTGATAGTAGTAGTCCATCGACGAGTGCTAATAATACACCGATTAAAAATCGGGAAGTTCCAAATTTACCACACTACTTTGTAGAAGCTGTGTGTATTCTAGAATTTACAAAAGTGAGAAATAGCAGAGCTGGTATGTATAAATGGGAGAGGCAGTGTAAACTTCAAATTGAGTATACTGATGATCCTGCTTGTGTGGGAGATTATATCATATGGAAGATAGTTTACAACGACAATAATAAGTGTAGAAGGAATCTATTGGCTGCTTTTAACGCAGCTTCATAGTGAGAATTCCAAATGATCATTCGATACATGCTGTGTTGTTCAAAAGTCAATGACATCTGCAAACAGTGTTTGCCATGAATAAAATTGCTTCCATAATTTTGAGCAGTACAATGCATGTCTAGTTTTAAAAGTGTAATTTGACATAAATTTGAAATTTATGTAAAACAGTAGATGTAATTAAATAGTTAAACGTAAATTAGTTGTGCGACAAGAAAGTTCCTTTTAAGTAACCTTTTATACTTGAGCTTTTGTATTAAAAAACTGTTTCAACATTAAATTAATGTACATAATGATTATGATAATAAGTGGTAAAGATTAATGTTGTGTTTAATTAGGATTTCAAAGATTTTTCTTTGAAAATATAGGATTCATCAATAGCTTTGAAGCGTCATATTTTATAAGAACAAGTAGTTATCCATTTATTTGTTTATATTAATATAGGAACTTAATAAAAAATGAAATAGATTGCTTACCTGGCATGATAAAACAATAATGAGGTAGACCACAAGATTATACCACAAGTCTTACAAAAGCACAGCAGACTAGTCGGTGGCTCATGAAATACAGGTTTCAAGTTCGCATCTGCAAAAAGACAACATGGTCATTAAACGGGTTTCAAATGCATAAGGTCGTCTTTCGCTGTACATAAAGTATAATTATGATGCAAAAAGATTTCATATTTATTACAATTATTATAATTCATTTAAAAAATACTAAAAGGATAACTACTCTGTATGTAAAAATGACTTCGAGATGACTTTAAAAAAAAGTACAAATATCAAACATTTAACCCTCTGCGCTCGAGAGCAGTCAGCCGCTCCCACTTATTTAATGAGTTCTTTATAGTAAACTTAAAATAATTTTAGACACAATAGAACACTTAAAACTTGTATATTTTAACATTATACATATTTTCATACTTCATATTTGTTAAACATTACATTCTATATTTTTGCTTCTTCTGGTATTTTATAAAACAATCTCCGAGGAGCATTCTTGGCAAGTCGGGGCAAGTGTAACAGTAGTACACAGTTTGTGGCCTTTGGTCAGGCCTGGTTCGTTGGGAACAAATCTTGTAATCCCTTTTTTATCCAATCAAAATAACATGCAGCTTCCCATTTAGTCAGATGCCTTCAGAACTGCTCTGCGAAGTAGAGGCTGTTCTAGGTTGTCTTTCACCGGATACAAACGATATTCTTGTGGGGATTTCTTCGGGTTCTGTGCACATTGTACATTCTAAAGGTTCAATCTCTTCTGTACAATCACTATGGCTTTCAGATTTACTATCCATTATTCGGATTTTTCTTTCTTGTCTTCTTACACTTCTAACGTCGTCGCTACCTTCATCACTTCCGTCTTCGTTCCCATAGACAAGTTGGCTATGTAAAGATATAATTTTTTTCGTTATCGCCGAAAAATTGAACTTGAAAAGTAATTTTTTCGTCGTGTTTCATGCTCATTAGGCTCAGTAACTGAGAGAAATATTCCGATTGTGAATTGAGCTCGAACTAACATCGAAGGCAGAGTCCAACCCGCGGTCTCGAGAGTTTTGAAGATAAGACATCACTCGACACCTCATAACATTATCCACAAAAGGCCAGGAGTAGACTTGTGAAGCGATATTTGTTAGGTCAAACCTAAATAAAAATCATTATCGCTCAATTTACCGCATCAATCCGAGTGGAGTCCGAGAGGCACCGCTCGAGTTGTCGCATCACATGCAGTGGTGCCTGAGAGGCACCGCTCGAGTGCAAAGGGTTAAATTAAAATTGCAACGTCAATTATATTTGAAAATTCCATCAAATATTTTTAACCCGATTACAAATTAAGCAGCACACTATTTTGTCTTTAATGTCTTAGATTCATAGAGAGCTTTATTTAAGTTCTTGTTACTTTTATCGTAACACATTGTATGCGGGTCCGGTTTGATGAGTGATAACGCCTGGCGCAGGGGATACTGCGTCATATATGAAAAAAAAATATTTCAAGGCTATTCAACTTAAAATAACATTAATAGATGTCTAGTCAAATTAAAAGGACTGGGATCACAGTCACTCGCAATCGCCTCGAATTTTTCGTCAACTGAGATTAGTCTCCTGCGCTCAATGAGTGGCGCGCTGAGGACTGTAATCCTCGTCTCCCGCATACAATGTGTTAAATTATTATTAACACATTCCACAACCACTGTTCATTGAATTCCATTTTTTTAGCTGTATTTTCAATCAAAATTATATTGCCTTTTTATTTTATAAATTACTGAACTGACTGTTGATCATCGTATTCTATTATTACGTTGTATTGAATTAAGTTTACGGAACCAAAAAAAATTACATTGGAATATTTCTATATTGATTCAAAAAACGTTTATATATTATAGAGCATTAAAAAATGATTTTTATTTTGTAAATGTTGTAAGTAAACATTCTGAATAATTTATCTAAAATACATTTTTGTATTTACACCATTTAAATTAAGGATCAAATTGTTGAAAATTATGATAATAATTGTTTTCCAGTACCATATAATATTAACACATCTTATACGGGGCAAGTCTAATCAACAATTACACTATTGTCAATTTATTTTTAATCAATGATTACACCTGTGTTAGGCATCTCCACATATGTAGTTTTTGACAATATGTACACACTAATTTATACACAAATAAGATAAATCATTATAGAAAAACATTTCCTTTTACGAAACAGAACATTGCAAAATCAAATGGTCTTCTAATGTCTAATTTCTGCCAAATAGATAAATAAACAATATTTCAATTTCAGAAATGTTGATGTATATTCATAGATGCTGGCCAACAAATTCGATTAGTTTTTTATAGAGCGATTAGTCTCCCGCAAAAGATGTGTTAAATCAATCATTCAATATGAAATTATGCATAATTTCAATATACGTGTACATATAAAAAAGAGTGATCTGAAGATAGAATCAAACAGCTTGAATAATTTATGATTAAATTGGTATATCCCAATACTTTTTATGTACAAATGTGTCGGGTTGCACTAAACAATCATAAACTCTTCGAGCGAAATTATTCTATCATTACTCATACATTTTATGTTAGGGTATGTTTTATTATATTGTTCACAAACTAGTTTGTATCGTGCAGAAAAATGTCTGCAATCCATTATTTTTAAATATATAAACATGTGCCATAAGATTTAATTGTTCTATTGAATTAAAAAAGATTCAACGATTTTAACATTATCGTAAATGTGCATTTTTATACAGTATTATTCTTTTTGTGTTGTGATACTCATATAAATTCAAATTGTATAAAAAGTTAACCCAGCCTTATTAAATATGTTCAATGCGCAGGACAGTTACGCGCTTATAATTCAAATCAAAACTGTTGATTTTATCATAATTTTTCTTGTTTAACCTTTCCTTTACTATGGTGTATTTACTACACTGAATCGAGTTGTAGTAAAGTTGTAATAATGAGAATTTTTACAACATTATTATATTGAATCTCGATATAATATCGATATATATACTATCTATATTGATATATATATTATCGAATATCGATACGGAATATAACAAATATAGGCTTTTAGAATGTCATATGGTGTACTAAATGCGTAACATTGTAAGGGAAAGGTTAAAATGAGTTTGTAATCTCATAAAATGTATATTTTAACTGAAAGAATCTCTTTAAATTAAATAATATACTCGCAAAGATCTCAAATTGTGAATCAATTATAAATCTGTTTTAAAAGAAGCTTCTTGATTTTTTTTATAAATTACACAAATGCATGTTTCTTCTATGCATAAATCAGAAAAACAATAATATCCATATTAACTAAAATATATTACGTTTTAATCACAATTACTTCAATAAGTTACCTTTAGTTTAAATTTTCACTTAAAAATATAGTTACTATAGCATAATATATTTTATAGATCAATAAATACAATTAATCATATAATTCGTTTACTTAAATTGTAAATATTACATTGTTGTATTAACTGAAAGCCTCCAAGCGTGTACGATGAGATCATGGTATACGTATGTAAAAAGGCATCAAACATTATACGTCGCTATTTGCCAATACATTTGGCATACAAAATTACTTTTAGATAGAACTGATTTTATCATTCCCTTATTGTTTTATGTCAGTGAAACTTTGTCCTTTTTTAAATTGTAGAATTATTTTCTACGGAATGTACAAATTTTTCATAATACCCAAGAGATTCTGACTAATTTTATGTTTTTCATAAACGCATACAATTTGCATGTCGACAGTACAAGCATTGCGATTTATATTTATGTCGT